>NDFZ01000889.1:0-12130 GCA_002192655.3 Mamestra configurata | reverse complement strand
GCGTTGCAATCGAGTTCTAGTTTTTTTTCTCTTAGGAATAACCAAATTTCGGGCAAGACATCGTCTGTCGGGACTGCTAGTAATTTATAATAAAATGTTACAGTTCTAACCGCGCGTTTCGCTACCACATGGACAAACACAAGAAGAAGCACAATTGTGAGATTTGTGGGAACATATTCGCCAACAGTCAAGCACTTAAAGTTCACTTGTAGTAAGTAATTTATCAGTTCCTAATCCATGAATAAATGATTGTTTTCGACGTTTTGGACATTTCTCGGGACCCTGGCGTCCAGGACATTTGGAAGGCGTACGAGGGGGAGAAGCCAATTTCTGTACGCAGTGCACACACAAGGACAACCCCCAATTGAAGACATACCCCTCATTTAGAACTAGATTTATATAGCGCTGTTTACGCTTACAAAATCTTGTCTTGCTGTGTCTTGTCTTATGTATCAAATTCCGAACGAAATCTTGTCTATTATGCATGCAGATGATACCTCTTATATTTCAAGTATCTACTTACTAACTGCAAATAGTTCTATGCCATACCATTTAAGAAAAATGGTAAATCATTTATGTACACCAAAAATAAGAATGGACCCAGTATAGAACCTTAAGGCACACCTAAATGCACTGGTAGCCCAAAAGACTTAACACTATTGACATCCACACGTTGGAACCTATTATGTAAATATGAATCAATTACGTTAAGAGCTTCGCTTTGGAGACCGTAATAACGTAGTTTACGCAGAAGTGTGATATGGTGTACCGGTGTACGCAATTAAAGGCTTTGGAGAGGTTACAGAAAACTCCAATTGCATTTTTCGTTAATATGTGTTTTAGGAGAGCAACGACCGTATCTGCCGCGCTGGTCGTTGAATTTGTTTTGCCGAGGAACATTCTTAGTACTCTAGTCGCTAGCGCGGCAGAACTAGCTTCAACTATTTGACAGACAGACCTTGACAATTCAAAAGTGCCTGTGTCAAATGGTCTATTTGAAATTGGAATTGGATTTTTTGATTTTGTAGTCGAACGACCTTTTGTAAAGCCATATTATATTAATCATGGAGGAGGCTATTTCAATTAAATAGTTTATCATAATTTAGAAATCTACTTTTTGAAGTGATATGATACTTCTTATGGGAGGGTAAATCGCTTCGTAACGTAACGTGTTACGGCGCCAGTCTGTCTGGCTTCCCTTTCTCTCACGCATACGGCAGCGGAAGGCAGGCTCTTCCTCTCACACTCTAACCCACAGCGCTAGTCAGACGGTTCCCATATTAAATAGTTCAACTTAAGTTAGTTTAAGTTATCACTTCTGTCGGGCGTCCCGAGACGCATACTTTTTTATTGTGTTTTTCTGCTTCTAAACCATTTCCTATCTAAAAAGTACCGTCTTTCTCCCCAGCACAGTGCACAAACAATGCTCCCGCGTGTACAAATGCGTGCCGTGCGATAAGTCCTACCGCTCGCGCGCGGGGCTAGAAGCTCATGAACGGTCAGCACACGGCACATCCGACACGCGCGCCTTCTGTGAAGACTGTAAGACGCATTACAGGACCGCGAAGGGGTTGCAGCAGCACTTGACCACTCACTCGCGACATGTCGGCGTGAGTGATAGAAGGTGCAGACGATTACATTAATAATCACCATAATTTCACTCGAAAGACGTCCACTGCTGGACATAGGCCTCCCCAGGAGTCTCCACAACGACTGGACCTCGAATCAGAAATGAAGATATCCGCAGGAGAACCAAAATTATCGACAGAGCCCGAAGAATCGCCAAACGTTTATATTAAGAACTTTTAACGTTGCTGAGCTGTGTTTTTGAGCAACACACAAAAACATGTTGCAATACATTATTTACAAACACACCAAAACATTGTTTAGCAACATACAAAAACATGTTGCAAAACATTGTTTACAAAACACCAAAACATTGTTTAGCAACATACAAAAACATGTTGCATAACATTGTTTAAAAAACACCAAAACATTGTTTAGCAACATACAAAAACATGTTGCAAAACATTGTTTACAAAACACCAAAACATTGTTTAGCAACACACAAAAATATGTTGCAAAACATTGTTTACAAAACACCAAAACATTGTTTAGCAACATACAAAAACATGTTGCAAAACATTGTTTACAAAACACCAAAACATTGTTTAGCAACATACCAAAATATGTTGCAAAACATTGTTTACAAAACACCAAAACATTGTTTAGCAACATACAAAAACATGTTTCAAAACATTGTTTTTCAACACGAAACAACTCGCAGAAACATTTTTGTGCAACATAAAAAAATATCCCATAAACATTGTATTAAAATTTTTGATTACGGCTAAAATAAATGTTAAACATATCAACGTGTAACAGCATGAACGCAAAAGCTGAAGGGGTCATTGTACTCATAATTATGAACAACTTTAACCACAGGGACACAAAAATCGCCAAAATAAAAAAAACGACTGCCCCATACATTAATGTGCACATAACTCGACAAAATGTCAATGTGATTTATTTATATCCCATAGTAAAAGTTGTTCATAATGATGAGTACAATGACCCTTTTTCAGGTATTGCGTTTATTTCTGTTACACGTTGTAATGGATTGTAGTTGGTTTACAGATTCATCTGTGACGACTGCGGAGCGAAGTTTGCTACGAAGAGTACTTTACAGGTGCATATCAGTTGGGAACACATTAAGGTCAAGACTCATCGGTGTCCGAAATGTACCAAGGTGAGGTTATCATTAACCGCCTCGAATATGATAGTTTTTTTTCATGCAGAGATAGAACTAAAGAAGACGGGTGCAAGCCCTAGCGGTGGGAGCTCGAAGTACCTACCGCGTCTCGGGTTTTGTTAGGTCCTCTTTTAGTATGTCATTCCGCTTGTCTATTATAATTTTTTTTATGGCCACAATTTAAATGCGTACCAAGTAAAATATGTTAACTTCAAATAAAATAAACCCACTCTATAACGAGGTGCATAAAGAACAACGTTTTAAGTTCCAAAATAATTATAAACTCATCACAATAATTGTACGTGTTGTATTTATATTCTTTTTGCATACCAAAATGGATAAATGCTCACTAAATCTTGTTTTCCTGAAATTCAATTTTTTTTTTAACCATAGAACCCCGGGGCTCCGACTTCGCTATTTGGTGAGCATTTATCCATCTGGCAGGTATTTCGAATTTNCATTGTTTACAAAACACCAAAACATTGTTTAGCAACATACAAAAACATGTTTCAAAACATTGTTTTTCAACACGAAACAACTCGCAGAAACATTTTTGTGCAACATAAAAAAATATCCCATAAACATTGTATTAAAATTTTTGATTACGGCTAAAATAAATGTTAAACATATCAACGTGTAACAGCATGAACGCAAAAGCTGAAAGGGGTCATTGTACTCATAATTATGAACAACTTTAACCACAGGGACACAAAAATGGCCAAAATAAAAAAACGACTGCCCCATACATTAATGTGCACATAACTCGACAAAATGTCAATGTGATTTATTTATATCCCATAGTAAAAGTTGTTCAAAATGATGAGTACAATGACCCTTTTTCAGGTATTGCGTTTATTCTGTAACACGTTGTAATGGATTGTAGTTGGTTTACAGATTCATCTGTGACGACTGCGGAGCGAAGTTTGCTACGAAGAGTACTTTACAGGTGCATATCAGTTGGGAACACATAAAGGTCAAGACTCATCGTTGTCCGAAATGTACCAAGGTGAGGTTATCATTAACCGCCTCGAATATGATAGTTTTTTTTTCATGCAGAGATAGAACTAAAGAAGACGGGTGCAAGCCCTAGCGGAGGGAGCTCGAAGTACCTCCCGCGCCTCGGATTTGTTAGGTCCTCTTTTAGTACGTCATTCCGTTTGTCTATTATATTTTTTTTATGGCCACAATTTAAATGCGTACCAAGTAAAATATGTTAACTTCAAATAAAATAAACCCACTCTATAACGAGGTGCATAAAGAACAACGTTTTAAGTTCCAAAATAATTATACACTCATCACAATAATTGTACGTGTTGTATTTATATTCTTTTTGCATACCAAAATGGATAAATGCTCACTAAATCTTGTTTTCCTGAAATTCAATTTTTTTTTTAACCATAGAACCCCGGGGCTCCGACTTCGCTATTTGGTGAGCATTTATCCATCTGGCAGGTATTTCGAATTTGTTGGTAGTAAAATAGGNGAACCCCGGGGCTCCGACTTCGCTATTTGGTGAGCATTTATCCATCTGGCAGGTATTTCGAATTTTTTGGTAGTAAAATAGGTACCTACCTACTTTTCTGGTAGGCGTTTAAACACAACCCTTTTTTTATTTCTTCATGTTTTATTGATAGCCAGGGGGTGTGCCAGTGCCCCCCCGGCGCCCATGCATAGAGGTATGCAGAACAGAGTGGAAAGTCCCGCAAATCTCCATTGAAAAGGGAGGATCCTCCGACCAGACGTGTGTTAAGTCTGATGGACAACTGCCCATTATCGGGTGGTTGTATATACTCAAATCGCGCGGAGAATGTTGTTATCGCGATGTAGAATTTCTGTGACGTCAGCTCTTCTACATGGATAAACGAACCTGTCAATAATAATAGAAATTCTCTTTTCGGTTTACAGGTGTTCAAATGTCTTAGCAATCTGAATCGCCATGTTAACTACGTGCATAACAAGAAAAAAGCGCCTCGCAACAAAATCTGTGATTATTGTGGAAAAGCCTTTATTGTGAGTATGAAACTACAGTAGGTACTTTTGAAATAGGGTATTTGACTAAAACAATCTAATTAGTCCGTCAGATAGATTTCCAAAAAATATTGGACACGTTTTTTTTCTTTTGTCGTATAAACAAAAAGTTAAGACGATACAGTGCGTTGAAAACTCGCGTGACGTCACATCTTTGATGCGTTTTATCCTTCGTAATTTTGTACTTATTGATTTGATAAAATAAAAAAACGTATTCAATGTTTTTCGATTATTTAACTGACGGACTAAATAGAATCATATTTTTTTAACCCTGGCAACATTCCTATAGGCGATGTGCCATCGATATGGTCCAGCAGTGCAATTTTATAAACACCTTACCTTGTAAACTTAGGTGAAGGGAGCTGTCAATGTATATGACAGCTGAAAATTGCAGACTCGAATTGTAACAATTCTTTATTAGATTATAATTTCTCAATATATTATGAAAAAATAGTTTTATGTACAATGAATCCCATCCAAATTTAATAGTTTCCAATATATCCGTGCCTTATTAAGAAAAAATAGTTTACAATTTCACGCGATATTTTACAATCTTACGGCGTTTGCAATTTTCCGGTGACATAACCACAACTTTGTAACAATTAATTGATTATAAGAGTGTACATGGAGTTTCTTGCACGTTCTCGTCCATAGAGATCTACGCTTTGGAACGTGTGAGCTTGACCTCTTTGACTGACCGACCTTAACAATTCACAAGTGCCTGTAAATGTTTTAATTGAAGTAAATGCTTTGAGTTTTGTTTATTTTGGCTTAAAACTGAATAGGTATAACATATAATTATTTCCCTTGTTATTTCCAGACGCGAGCCGTCTTAGAGGCTCACATCAGAACACACACAGGAGAACGACCGCTGCACTGCACGCTCTGTTCCGCGACGTTCGCGCATCCAGCGGGCCTGTATAAACATAACAAACTGAGGCATACTACCAAATAAATTAAACTGCTAGAATAAGATACACGACTTTGTTTATTTATTTAACCTCTAGCTGCGCCTGCGCCTTCGTCTGCGTCTATTAACAATTGCATGGTTTTTTTTTTGCACGACGCAATAATCCGTTTTTCTTAAATAAAAGTAGCCTAGGTTACTCCTTATAATTATGATCCAACCGTCTGCCAGTTAAAGTCCCGGCAAAATCGGCCCAGCCGTTCCAGATATGTATTAGCTGGAACAAACAGGCAGACAGACAGACAAATTATTGAACCTTTTGAACGCCAGAGCTTAAACGCATCGGCGTGCCCCCGACGCCAAGCGAAACTACGGCGAATTTGTAATTCGCCGTAGTTTTTGTCACATATTTGTGACGTTTGGCGTACAGGGCACGCGCTTGCTTGTCGTGTATACGTGACAGTGGCGTTCAAAAGGTTAAACTGATTTAAAATTAGTATTTGAGGTACCTCAATATTTCAGTTTTCTCAATCTCTCTAGGTAGAGTCTGATTCAATTCAGTCTGTAGATGTAACCGGAAAATGGCAAACTCCATAAGATTATAAAATAACTTGAGAGATTTGAAAACTCACGATAAATTGTCAACTGAACATTTGGAATACCTACTTTTAAAAAATAAATAAATATTGACCTATTAAACATTTGCCGTATTCTAGACTATTGTCTATCCTTGTGTCAAATTTCATCTAGGTCCGTTCAACCGTTCTGGCGTGATTGAATAACAAACTTTCACCCAGCCATCAAAACTTCTGCATTTATAATAGTATGTCAGCCGATTTGGTGGAGTGTTGGGAATCGAGTCATGAAATTACATGAACAATATTCAAATTTAAAATTTGTACCTAATTGATGTAGTGAACAATCCAGGAGATAATAGTAGTTTATGAACCTGACAATTATTAATAAAAGCTTTTAAAACATGAGTGGGACTTTTTAAACTGAGCTACTCACTTGTGAGGTTCATAAATTCTGTGTTGAGTGTGAAGTTAGATAAATATTAAAGCAAGTTTGGCAATTTTTTAGACCCAAGATTTAAAATGTATCAAATCTAAAAGAAATATCAAGTGAAAATTTGGATATAGGATTGAATAGAATAGAAACACTGTTTAGATACACCATAAAAAATTACAAAATCTTAAAAATTAAAAGATTGCCGAGTTTCATAGGCTATTTTTTAACCTTATAAAACGCACTTTTCCTGTGGGACAGGTGTACCCAAAGAATAATATAGTAAATAGGCTGTACCGGAGAAATTGCAGGTTCCTTGCCAAACCAGAGACAAAGCTAAAGACTTCATCTTCATCAATAGTTGGTTGAGTATGTGTTCAACAAATTACTAAAGGCTCACTCCCTATTTGCTGAGGCTTATAACACACAGGTACTGCTTACCCTTTGAATAAGATTTGAATAGGGATAAGATTGGGGTGATGTTACCTTGATAAATCGATATTTACGGAAGCAATAGCATAGAAATCTTAAACAAACAACTAGGTACGTTTAAACAGACAAAAGTAGTACCAAATAAGTATCAGAACCTCGGGCATATCAAAATCTAAGGTTTGAAAATATATGAAACTCATAAAAATTTAAACTTCCAGATGTTTTGCTAGTAAGTTGTCTAAAGGCATTAAATTTTGGGCTAAAAGAATCCTCCCAATATTCTACTAGAAGCATCATTTTCCGGCCAGAGCTGAGGCAACCGCGGCAAACATTTTCGACTTCGAAATCTATTTAAGTGTTTGTAGTAAATAACTAAGCTACAATCTTCATTCAGAAATAATTACAAATAAATAATTCGAAAAAAGAAACGAAAGTGTTTTGCGCGATAGGAGCTATGGCCAAGGCCATTGTTTTAAATGTCAAATACGTTTAATTACTACTCGAGCATAAACACTAATTTAAGATTTTGAGGTGCAGTCATAAAAAATTCTAATGATGATACCAGTTCTTTATTAGAGTTTTTTATGACTGCACCACAAAATTAATTATATCATGATTTTCGACTTATTTTAATGTTTTGTAAAACCCTCAGTAATCATGAATTTTTAAACAATAGTGAACAAAACGTTGTATCGTTTACGTTCCGGTTAACGTAAAGTTTAAACAACGGAAATCTTTTGGATTCACCCAAGAACGTTAAGATAAGAATGTTATAAAAACATTACATTATTGATTAAATGAGACTTTTTACCAGTTAGTCAGCACACTGCAAAATCTTAAGAGAATACGCCAAATAAGGAGGAAACAAAAACATCTAGCAGTCCCAACAAAAGTGAAAAGAAACGTTTGTTATGTGTTATTAAAAATTGTAGAATGTCTGTCGAGAATTGGTTTCTTAAATTGTATTTTCGTTTAAAATAAATTAAAATGATGTCGTTTTTGCATCTGAACGTGCAAGATTATGATTTTGATCAAAACATTACTGAAATGAATAAAGTATGCATTTGCTGCGCGTCCCAAGGTGCTGTTTTAGTAAAATTCAGTTCATGCAAACATACTAGATTTTTGGCGAATTACATAAAATCGGAGGTGAGTTACTATTATGAAGTTCTAATCATATCTTGCCAGACTTATTTCAATAGTTTTTAGATAGTTTGAGACTATATTTGTCATAAATTCATAAGTATAGGAATGACATTCTGAATTGGCGTCGTAATGTAACAATATGGCTGAACATTGCGTATTTTTAGAAATGCTCACTTGTTTTATTTTGTGGAACTGAGTTCTGCGTTCAAATCTGAGAACAATCGGGCCATCCATCCCAATCTTAACTTATTTATACATGCGAAATTGACTTTGTTTGTTTGTTTCACTTTCACGCGTAAATCGCTAAATCGATTTTGATACAGAAATAGATGGGACCCTGGAGAGGACTAGTCTATTTTTTTGCAATAAAAACCTATATTAACGCGAACCAATCCGCGGACAAAAGCTAGTAGACAAATATAAACATTAGAATAAGATATTAGGCTTTTATGAAGGAGGGAAAATAGGTACTAACAACTAGAGATTGCATATTCGGATGCATATTTAATTTATGTTTGTTATTTTTTTTTTTTTAAACGGGGCTTAGCTAGTCACACATAAAAATGTTTTATAATTATATTGTCTACCTACTTTTCTAATTTTTTTTTAGATTTACTTAAAAAATATGTACATTTGCAACATTTGCCATAACATGCTGAGAAAGATAGAAGTCTTCAAGCAGCAAGTTGAAGAGAGCATAGCATTGCTTTTTGATCAGGTAAGAAAAACAACTAACCAAGGTAACTGACTTCATCAACTGACTTCTCCCGCTCTAGGTGTACCGGGAGGAAGTGTCAGAGACCTTCGGCCGGTTTCAATAACGTATCTACCTTTAATCAACTGTCAAATTAGCCACCAACAGTAGCTGAAACGTCATGTTTCAAAGGCAAATTTGACGTTTCAGCTACTGTTGGTAGCTAATTTGACTGTTGGTTAAAGGTAGATAGATACGTTATTGAGACCGCCCCAGCCGTTACTGATGAAAGCCCACCCGTGTTCCTTCAAATGCCCTTTACGTTCCAGGGCCGCGGTAACTCCTTCGAACAATTCCACAACCCTGGGCACTGTATCGTCTTAATTTTTTGTTAAACATGACAAGATAACAAATAGATTTTTTTAGGGACTGTTCACAATCACATAATACAGACCTACACGCTGGTCGCGTCTTGTCTAAAAACTTCTTTCAAAGGTTTCCACGTGGCCTTTTTCCAACTATATTGGGGTCGGCTTCCAGTGAAACCGAATTCAGCTGAATACCAGTATTTTACTTGGAGCGGCTACCATACCTTCACAATTCAGTGATTGGGTAACAGTGGTAACTCGGTACTTCTTGGCAAGACTGGTGTCAGATTTTCTGGCTTCTGCCAATCCGTAACGACTGACAAAGATCTACAAATGACAGCCAGGACCAACGGCTTGCTTTCCGAGGCACGGAGGAGTCTCGGTATGTTATTATTGTCACCCATCCACAGACCAACCTCGGCAAGCGTTGCTTAACCTTGAAGATCGTCCCATTTTTTTAAGGTTGGGAAATTATCAAATGACTTCGTCCGCTCTGGGTGGAGCGGAAGGGCGTGTCAGACTCTTACTGACTAAAACCCATCCGTGTTCCTTCTAAAGCCCTTTGCGGTCCAGGGCCGCGGTGACTCTTTCGAACAAATTCCGCAACCCTGGCAAAAGATCGACCCCTGCGGCTGCTATTAATTAATCACGAGCTTCTCTATCCATATCTATCTCTNCTTCTAAAGCCCTTTGCGTTCCAGGGCCGCGGTGACTCTTTAGAACAAATTCCGCAACCCTGGCAAAAGATCGACCCCTGCAGCTGCTATTAATTAGTCACGAGCTTCTCTATCCATTCTCTTTCACAGGTACCAATCTTAAAAATAAACAAACTACACAACTTCCAACGCTCGCCTATAGAGATTGACGGCGTCACGAAGTCAGAAATCGACATAGAAATCAAACCGGAACCGACAGAGTTAGGAAGCTTGGAAGTCGAAACCGACGTCAAAGTCGAACACGATTCTTCTGACAATGAGACTGAACCTCTAGCGGAATTAAAAAAGAAGAAGAAAAAGAAGACTAAGAATGAGTTGAGGTACGTAAAAAGTTGCGTTTTTGCCGACTTCAAAAAAAATGGCGATTCGGTAATATGTTTTTTTTTTACCTTATAATTTTTTTACCACAACTCCGGCCGTCATTAATATGATATAATTTGAACACGGAACAAATATTTGTATGGCCTACAGATAGTTGTTCCGGGTCTGGCTGTTTGTGTATGTGAGTTTGTATGTTTGTAAACGCACCCACGATACAAGAGAATGCTAGTCTANCGGGTCTGGCTGTTTGTGTATGTGAGTTTGTATGTTTGTAAACGCACCCACGATACAGGAGAAGTTCCACGTGTGGGGCAATGCTAGTCTGAAAAAAAAAGCAACAAGTTGCACTCCGGGAGTGCCGGCAGAAGTGAAAACTTGAACATTAACGTTGTGCATTTTTGATATTTTGGAATGGTTAGGGAATCATTTCGCACGAATTGCTTTAATTATCAGGATAAAAGTACTATCATTTCCCCTTCCATCACTCTATTCCGATGGGACGGCAACCCGACACGACCGGAGAGAGATCTGGCCCAGGACCAACGGCTTAACGTGCTTTCCGAGGCACGGGGCATCATGACGGGATTAAACTATGCAATTCCGTCGCACGCTCTCCAAAATGCAACCATTTTCCATTATATGTCTTCAGGTACGAAGGAAAGATAGGTATAGTGATATTAACTGAAAAGGAACTGAAGGAAGAAAGGGAACGCATGGCTCAAAACGAAGGTTATTTGAAGCTGCCTTACAAATGTGAAGACTGTATCGTCGGGTTTGATCACGAGTTGACTCTGGTCAGCCATATTGAGAAGAGACATAAGGTGAGTTTTTCTAGATTCTTTACTTTTGAAACAACCTATCAAGAGACTGAAAGGGAATGGACATTGTGGCATAGCTACCCGGTCGCCATTTTGTTTTTTGAAGTGAAAACTTCTTTAGGCGCGTTGAGCACTTTTTGGGTGAACAAAAATGGAACTCGCGTTATCGTCACTGAACGCTTTAGCTTAGTTTTCACTTCTATTTTTATGAATTTAGGTCTTATGAATCTTTCTACGTGGTTTTAAAAAAGGGAGCCCAAATTTTGGTCATTTTTGCGATTGATTGATCGATTGCGATTTCCGCATCGTTTTCGAGATATTTAAGATTTTATATCTCGAATATTGTTCAAGTTTTCAGTCCTGTCGGCACTGCTACTGTTTCTTTTCCAAAGTCGCGGTGCGCGGTTATCCCTAGAACCACAGACCGCCATACGAGTACCATATGGGTAGAAAACATAATATTTTTAACATTTTCTGTTTGTGTAAGTGTCCTCTACCCATATACAGGGTGAATTGATCATGTGTGCGTGGATGGCCAAATCCGAAGCTATGAGGAATAACGAGAAACACTGAAAGGAGTCTCGAGCTTTATTTTGATGAAAATTAAAACTGCATCGTCGGATTTTGGGAAATCGGTATTCCTAGCCCGGAATCGTTTGAAAGTAACACGGTAAAAAAATAAGATTCGTTCGGAACCCTTTGCATGCGATTCCGACTCGCACTTGGCCGGTCTTTGGTATCCATATCACGCCAATACGTTGACTCCTAGCTGTAGGTATAAATTTATACTTATTGTTTTTCAGATGAAGAATGGATTCCAATGTAATGTTTGCAAGTCAGTATTAAGCACCAAGTTTTCTTACAACGAACATACAAAAAGACACATTAGAAGGTTAGTCCATTACATTAGTATAATCTATACTAATATAATAAATCTGAA
>NDFZ01000887.1:0-12126 GCA_002192655.3 Mamestra configurata | reverse complement strand
AAAAAAAAAAACAAACGATAGGTACTAATTTTGGAATTTAAATTTTTCAGCTACTAGACCTGGGTTGGTGGTATTTCTTCGCGAAATTCACTGAACTTCTAGACACAGTTTTCTTCGTTCTACGAAAGAAAGATAAACAGGTGACATGCAAAATAATTTATTCTATGTTTATGAACAGTTATACGATGTGGAGATATCGATATGACAATAAATGAAAATACTTGCAGTACTGGTTCATAGGAATATTTTGAAATTATTATAAATTCTGTCACCGAAATTAAAAATAAATTTTTCAATTGCATAAAACTTCAAAATACTCAAACTAGTCAAGGATAGTGACCACTATTCCGACGAAATATTCCAAGCAGTCTGTTGCAGTTAATGAAATCAAGTCTGTGATAAAAGACAACATGTTCGTATGAACTAGTTTTGCCAGTTTTTTTTAATTTATTGTGGTATCATCGTCTCTATCTTGTATAACAAAAGCAGTAGCTNGAAATATTCCAAGCAGTCTGTTGCAGTTAATGAAATCAAGTCTGTGATAAAAGACAACATGTTCGTATGAACTAGTTTTGCCAGTTTTTTTTAATTTATTGTGGTATCATCGTCTCTATCTTGTATAACAAAAGCAGTAGCTTGTAAACATGTCTGTGACAGTTTTATCCTTCCAGAGACTAATCTGCCTAAATTTTCACCTGCAGTTATTTGGCAGGTCATGTCCTGTACAAGTTTTGGACCTGTAGTTATGTTAGTAGAGAAGTCTGTACCGGCGAAACCCTAAATAGTGCTTGTGTTGAATTATGATTCAGCTCTTTTACTGACAGTAACAGCTGGGCTGAAAAGCACTCAGTCTTAATCATCAAAGCATATAAAAAGTCTTCCTTCAGTAACCAACTTACAGATAGTTACACGTTTATTTAACCACCGTTTCTAATTTCAGGTCACCTTCTTGCACGTATACCACCACGTGATCATGGCACTATACTCCTGGAGCTACCTGAAGTTCGCAGCCGGCGGGGAGGGCGCAGTCTTGGCACTCCTGAACTCGGTGGTACATGTGGTCATGTACTCTTACTATCTACTTTCTGGGCTGGGGCCTCGGTTCCAGAAGTATTTGTGGTGGAAGAAGTATGTTACTAAGCTGCAATTGGTGAGTCTGAAATGAGTAAAGTTGGTTCTTGGTTACTGACAAGTAAAACATTTTCTGTTGATATTGACAATATTCCTGAGTAAGAACCGCCAATCCGCAAACTAAGGTATTGAGGGCTACCTTACCTGTTTCGGCTATGTAAATCGAAAGAAGATATTTGCAGGATGGCTGGTACCATCAGGATAAGAGTGGGCGAGTATCACAAGCTTGTTATCAAAAGCGGTTATTAAAATACCAATTCAATGAGCAGAGAAAAGCAACGAAACGGAATTATGAAAGCTGAATAAAAACTACCACGCCTGTTTTTTTAAGTTTCCCATTCCCATTTCGACGCAGATTTATGGCTTTACTGAATGCTGCTAGCTAAGCTGTCTATCATTGAAGTATTAACCAGTCAGTTATGATAAATTATAATTCGTTTGATGTTGCTTCCAGATCCAGTTCATCTTGATGCTGACGTACTGTGCATGGACGCACTTCTCCCCACGCTGTCAGTACGCATCTGGCTTCACCTACTTCATATGCTCGAACATCACCATCTTCCTCTTTCTCTTCCTCAACTTCTACACTAAGAGCTACAAAAAGAGAAATCTCGAGAAGAAAAATATTGAAAAGGAAATCAAAGAAGAATACGAAAAGGCTCATAATGGAGTCAAAACAAATGGTGTATGCAAAAATGGAGTCAATAATAAAAAAGAAAATGGAGTGCATGGCAGTGATTGCAAGAGTGTTCCTAATATAGAAGAATCTATTCCGTGCGATGTTAACAAGGCTTGCGGTGATTATGTTAAAGATGGCAAATTCTTCCTCTCAAGGCGGACGGCAAAATCAGTATGCGGCGCCGAATTTGACTTCGATAGTATAATAAAGAAATGATTCATCATGATCTAAGACTACAGCTAGCGGTTCTATTGAGACTGATGTATGTGATGACATTGGTATTGTTAAAGCCTAAGATTTTTGTGGAGTTTGGAAGTTAAATAAGTACGCTTAAGTATTCGCTTCACTAGGACTCTCTCAAATTAAAGAAAGGACCATGATTGGTGCTATCATTTGTTAGAGCCGTTAATTTTCAAGTGGGGTCTAAAATTACAGCATATCGTAGTTCGTATTGCAAAATTAATGAATTTAAAAAATTATCGTACCAGTGAAAAGACGCTTTAAATTTACAATAAATTGCCAACCGCACAATTGTTAATGTAGATTTTAAGGTTAAGCATTTGCTGTAAATATAATACGTGAAGTATAATCATGCACTTATTCGATGCAGCCGGATTTTATTTTATAATTGAGACCTTTCATACATGGAGATGATTCGACATCAATAATGAGACACGACGAATGTATTATTTGTAAAATAATAAACGTTTTAAAAGTACTTGTTAAGGACTACACCGCTCTAAGCAATGCAAGGTATTGTGTGCACAGCACTTCAGAATCAGTGATTTCTTGCCTACCTTACAATATTATTATTAAGTATCCTACTTTCTCTGAGTTGTATTGCAATACGCAGCCGTCCACTTGGATTATAAGATTTGCCAGTGACTGTGAAATTTGAAGTTCTATGTGACTTTGTCATTAGTATCCGTAGCGTCATTTGAAGTTCTTTCATCCTAGCGTTTTTCTAAACCTTAAATAGCAGGCTTATCATCATTCCCGTCATCTATACTAACGATTGGATTTGTAGTAGCATTATGTTTGCTTTTAAAATCGCTGTAGAATAAATATTGTAGCTTTTTTTTCGAATAGTTTTTTTGCTGCCTCTAANCTAACGATTGGATTTGTAGTAGCATTATGTTTGCTTTTAAAATCGCTGTAGAATAAATATTGTAGTTTTTTTTTTCGAATAGTTTTTTTGCTGCCTCTACGGAATATTTTACTTTTAAGCTGATCATGTATAGTTTTATCCAGAACAAAGCCAGAGTGGTAATCAGATGGTATTATGATAATTTTCACAAGAGCCATTGAAACTAAGATATCTAGTAAATTTCTTATTGTCATCAATGGGAATTAAGGTTTACACCGAGATGACTCGTTAACGGGTCTGTATCGGTTTTTGCGAGCGCCATTGCAAAAACCGATACAAGCCCAAAAGGTTGTGCATTAATTAAAGTTCCAGATGGTATATCTGCTTCAAAAAGTGCGTGTCGTCGCGTCGCATCTCGGTGTAAGCTGAGCCTAAGAGTGGTTTCGCCTTACATCCAATCCGAATCTGTGAAAAAACGTTCCGAAGTAGTCATAGAACTATTTGTGTGGTAATTTACGCACGAGATCCGACTTCCGTCATCCGATTTCTCTCCGTCATCCGTGAGTCTCCAATTCAGAAGAAATATTGAAGGACCGAACGCATTATCTCGGATTTAAATCGGACATATCCAACGATGGCCCTAAAAAATTTGGATCAGAGATCGAATCGGTGCGTAAGCATTATCCGAATTCGGTTCAAGTTTTTATATCCGTATTTTCACGAATTCGGATCTGGTGCAGTGCATAACCGCTCTAAACGGTCGTCCTAATATAAAGCGAGCATCGCACGAATACGCGATCGTCGTATTCATTTTTCTGGCAAAACCAGAAAAGCTCTTCGAGCCATTACGCACTGTCGACTGGTCGCCGGAGACTTGGTCGATGGCGACTGTGACTTTCTATTGTTTAAATAAGTGTTTATGCACTATTAGGTGTTAACGCAATGCTGTGGCGATGCCCAAGCGACTGCTGCAATCAGTCGATAGTGCGTAATGGCTGTTCGTCGATTGCTTTGTTTTGCTTTAAATCACGCTATGACTTTCAGTTAGGACGACCGCGGCGTCTTAACCTCACTGAGTATGAGTATTCCGGCATAACATAATTGCTTGTTGAATTATAATTAAATTTGATTACTTCTATCATGGGCGTGCAGTAAACTATAGTAAGGGTAGGCCAGGCCATACATAATGCCCAAAAAAAAACACCACATTATTCTGGGTTGAAATCACGATACTGACGATGAGAATTTTCGTCCACTTTGAAAGTGGACAAAAAATTTGTTGGGCATTATGTATGGGCTGGCTTACCCTTAATGTAACCTACTGCACGCGCATGACTTCTCTGCAAGCATCAGCTTCAAGTAGCGCGGGACCAGTTTATTTAGTAAAAATGATAGTATCAAAAGTAGCAAAATGTATGAAAAGCCTCATAAACGATCAATTACGTATAATAAGTTTTAATTTAAGTGTGCCAGGATATGTTTCATATTCAAGGACCTGTAATTTTGTTATCAGATTTAGTAACTACGATTAGTTAATTTAATTATTAATTTTTCAATTAGCATAGATTTGATTTTGTACTTTTAACGCAATTAACAATAGTACAAAATAATGTTAATTTTAAGAAACTAATAAAGTTTAAATAATATTCTTGTATTTTATTGACAACCTTTCCCTGTATTTTAATTTTTCTGAGAACCTTTTATCGGAATGCCCAGTCTTAAACTTTAGACCACAGAAAATACCAATTACTTGATTTCAATATAATAATATTATTTTTTCCTTTATTCATTTTTTATACATATAATTTACCTACATTTATAAGAAAAGATCTACCTGATTGCCAAATTCCATCCTAATTTAGCCTTTTTTATATAGTTGGATAATAGGAACTGTAAATCGGGAGGAGAAGTAAAAGGATATCACACTTGCTCGCCACCAGTCACAGTGGTCAGTCAGAAACCCAACTCATACATGGTTGAGAAAAGGCTATGCAGAAAATGATGATAGTTCTCCACGTCGTTCTCTTTTAACTTAATAGTTCCCGTACGATCATGTAGTGTTGCCAACATGAATCTGTCGTGAAAAGAGGATCGTTTTATTTCAACGTGTATATGTACATGGTGTTCCAGAAATGCGTGATCATATTGAAGGGTGTTGTTCTTCATTTTCTATACAGTAAAGAAACAATATCAAATAAAAAAATACTGTCATTAAAAAAAAACTTCTGAAAACGTCTAAAATGTTCAGTAGCTTTTGAGCGAAAGAGTAACAAACATTCATACATAAAAACTTTCGCTATAATATTAGTACGGACTTCCAGAAAAACGGACGGAGGATTCAGCTGAATACCAGTATTTTACGTGAAACGGCCGCCTACCAGACCTCCACCACCCATTTACTGGGTAACACTGGTCACCTATACACATTTTTTATTCAGGGTTCAAAGTCTGCATCGTGTGGACTTACTATTAGTCAATCCGAGATGGTCTGTAAAAGATTGCTTCTAGCGAAAAGACCGCGCATTATTATATTCTATTTTTTAAATTAAATTGAATTCTATTATATTTGGAATTGAAAAGAAGCTCGGGACTAAAGAATAACAGCTGCACCGGTTGATCATCAAGGTTAAGCAACGCTTACCAAGGTTGGTCTGTGCATGGGTGACCATCTTAACATACCGAGTTTCCTACGTGCCTCGGAAAGCACGTTTAGCCGTTGGTCCCGGCTGTCATTTGTAGATCATTGGCAAACAAAACGATGCACGCGAGATCATCTACTACGGCTATGATTGTGACGAGTTGCCAGTGCCACTCGTAAATAAAATGTTACAGACTAATCTGCACAAAGCACAAATCATGAATAAAAGTGAAAAACTGACGACGCAACTCAGTTCGCCACTCTGACTCCAATCTTGCCAAGAACTACCGTGTACCCAGTTTGACTGGCCTGTTGGTCGAGTGGTTAGTGACCCTGACTGCTAAACCGGAGGTCGTGGGTTCGATTCCCACCCAGGACCAATCTTTGTGTGATGAGCACGATCATTTGTTCTGTGTCTGGGTGTAAATTTTCTATAATATGTATGTATTTAGAAATATTTAAGTATGTTTATCAGTTGTCTGGTTGCCATAGCACAGGCTCTGCCTAGTTTGGGATCGGATGACCATGTGTGAGTTGTCCCAAGATATTATTATTATTATTATTATTAATGGGTTGTGGAGGTCTGGTAGGCAGCCGCTCCACGCAAAAAAATACTGGTATTCAGCTGAATCCGGGCGTTTGGAAGCCGATCCCAATATAGTTGGGAAAAGACTAGGCAAATGAACTTCTATTGTATTAAGTACACCATAGTGTATGTACAACACAGAGTATTTTTATGCCTTCACTTCTTTCGTCGATCACGACATATCACTATTAGGCCAGTTGCCATCTCGTTACAACTATGATCCAAGCTCAGCATGCAGTGCCATTCACACAGTTCCGGGTCACGATCTGGCGGACTCCAAACCGTCTGTGCTAAGTGACTCCTCAAACCGTACTACGCAATAATGAAGAGCCGGGTTAACCGGACTTGAATATGTCGAAATAATTTCACACTAAATACATGCAAGAACCAAGCAATTTTATCCTCTCTCTGATGAAATGCCGGAATCCAAAGACCAGGATCTGTCCAGCTTTTCATCATAAATATCATCACATCACACTATTATAAAGGCGAAAGTTTGTGAGTGTGTGTGTATGTTTGTTACTTCTTCACGCGCAAACGGCTGGACCGACTTAGATGAAATTTGGCATAGAGATTGCTTCAGTCCCGGGAAAGGCCGTAGGATTTTATTTTTATCCCGGGAGTATGTTCTCTTGGGATAATTTTCGACATTCACTCGGGCGGAGCCGTGGGCGGCAGCTAGTGATAAAATTGTTTCATCCGCAATCGATACTCTGGAAAAATTATTCATAAAGCCTAAAAATATTATGGATACCCGGCATGCACTCGCATCTAGGAAACAGCTGGGCGACGCAACAATAGACATCTACTTACAAGCATTAAAACAGTTTTAATACATGTCGCGAGGCGTTCGATCTTGAAGTACCTATGAGCTGATGTACGTGAACGATCTTCTTTAGGAGCATCAATTTGTTCGTTCATGTCATCATGTATAGTTATCATGGGCTCTCTTCGATCCCTAGTTTGACAAAGTATTTGTGGTGNATTACCGCTACCGCTTATATCGGCACCACACCCTACTCAAAACTCCAAATTAAAACACTGCTGTATGCGTTTGCCAATTGCGGGTATATAATCGAACTGATAAGACGTATGTCTTGCTCTTCCTTAAGTGTAATCAAAATGGAAGCACTCGTAAATAATGGAATAACTCTGGCGGGAAAAAATGGGACCCAAGGACCAGCATCGTTTTATGAAAACAGTGAGTTGTTGTTATTTTCTTATTAATTTTATTTTGTGTTAACAAAGGGTTGTTTTATAGTTTATCTTAGTATACAGAGGTCATCGTCCTGGTATGTCTTTATATGAGTACAAACGTGCTTTTGTATATCTTTGAAAGACTTTTATGTTTGCTCGTATCTTGGTATGAAGTAACGTTTTTGTTGCTTGTTTTTTTTTATTGCAAGAATAAATCATTCAATAAGATAATATTTGAGAGAGACCCTTAACAATTTGGCTTATGTACCCGAGGAATTGACTCTAGAATTTTTGACGGTTGACGGTCAAACATAAATTAGAAATGATTGATGGTGAAGCATATTAATGATGGAAATTTTGCGGTGTGTTTTTACCAAGAATCTCGTTTCAAGTTTGAAGTCTCAGTGTTGGTTTTATTTACATTTTTCTCAAACATAACACCCAAGGGCCTCCGTACGTGACAATTATGATTAATTAATGAAAATATTAATAACTACGTTATGTTGTATTGAACTTCCATTGCTAACATTAGGTGCAGATACTTCTCCACTTTTTATAAATTAGTTGAAACATTAAATAACGTCCGAAAATATTTCACACGTCATACCTTCCGAACCCTTTTTTAATCGGGAGGGGATTCTCAGTTTTGTTTTGCATTTTTTGTTTGTTACCTTATGACTCCGTTATTTATGAAGTGATTTGAAAAATTCCATGTATCCTCTTTCTGTCTGAAGAATATCCTTTCCGATTGATCCCATAGAAATTTCATTAGAATCAGGTCAGTAGTTTGGTTTCTATATCAAAATAGCTGAAAAAATATGTCATCCAAGTAAACGAAATTGCGTGTTTTGTTTTCCTATTACTTATTATTAATTACACAATACAAGTACAAATGATAAAGTACTAAAAAGCTTAAAATAAAATAAAACTTTTACATAAATCTTCTGCTAAATGGCTTATGCTGATAACGATTTGACATTCACAGCTCCCAAATCTATAGTACACTAGTGGACTGCCCCGGCTTCGCCCGGACATTAATGCTTTTTCAAAATTTTTGTGTCATAAGAACCTTCTCCTGACAATAAAAAACACAACAAAAAAAGAATTAGCGAAATTGGTCCAGCCGTTCTCGAGTTTTGCGCTTAGCAACACTTAGCGATTCATTTTTATTATATAAATAAAGAAACTTGCATTTTATATTCAGTTAGGCAAAAATTAACAATATATTTAAAAAAATATTCATATAGAAAAGTTTGTAAGATGTTATGTTCCGCCAGGTGCACACCGGACAAATACAAAAGACATTAACGAATTAATTAGCAAACAAGATTATGTACCGACACATAGTCATTATGTACTCTGTAAAGTACAAAGTTACTGTGTACCCTGCAGATATAGAAAAGAAACATTAAGACTTCCATTACGAAGACAAGACAGGATAAACCGGAAAAATGGTAAAATGTCGTAAATAATGGTGACGTAATAGGGACTTTTACGCGCCAAGGTCTGCATACTGGTTACAAGGCTTATTAAGCTTTTAATTCTAGTACTACGAATACAATAATTAAACTTCATTGAAAAGGACAAGGTGACTTTTTAAAATAATATCCTAAATTAATGATTATAAATTGGAAAAGTGATTTTGTTATGTTTGTTACGATTTTACGCCTAAATTGCTTAAGCCGACGTTCCATCATCGGTCCACAAGACGTACGTACAGCGATGCGCTCACGCACAAAAAGTTTTGGGAACACATTCATGGTGCGTGCAGCTAAGGAGTGGTAGTCCCTGCCCTAGTCTGTGTTTCCTGATAGCTGCGACCTGGGAGTCTTTAAGTCAAGAGTAAAACCTATTCATTCTTGACAAGTGTGCTCCATCTTCGACCACATCGCGTTTGACCACCAAATACATCAAGATCTTTTTTAACTATTATTAAAAAAAACATTTGGATGTATTTTGGTACAAAGATAGATGGGAACCCTAGAGACGTTAATGCCCTACAACTTTATGGGAAAATCCATTTTAACCCGAGGGATGCCACGGGCATAAGCTAGTGTAGAAAAACCTGGGATCGAAAAATGATGGCCTGGAAACAAGGTCAAAAAGCAGTACTCAAATTCAACCCATACCCTAAAGGCAATCGATTATTTTTGATGATTTCCCCTACTTTAAACCTGATTCGGTACATTCCCGCTACAGTTGCTTATTTATAAAAAGTCAATTTCTTTTTTAGGGTTCCGTACCCAAAGGGTAAAACGGGACCCTATTACTAAGACTCCTCTGTCCGTCCATCCGTCTGTCTGTCACCAGGCTGTATCTCATTTACCGTGATAGTTAGATAGTTGAAATTTTCACAGATGATGTATTTCTGTTGCCGCTATAACAACAAATACTAAACCATATAATAATACTATCCCTACAACAAACGTGATGTTTTTTGCTCGTTTTTGCTCGATATTGATAACGGCAACAGGTAGACGCTTGAAATATTTACAGAACATTCAAATAAATATTAATTTTATATTATTTAAATAATAAAATTAAAATTAAATTAATAATTAAAGGGGGCTCCCATACAAAAAACGTGATTGTTTTGCTGTGTTTATAGATAATGGTACAGAACCCTTCGTGTGCGGGTCCGACTCGCACTTGGGCCGATTTTTTGTATAGGTAAGAGCAATGTGGGCCATTCACGTTCAAGTAATTTGATCAAACAGGCTGGTTCCAACTGTTTGATCAAATTGAAAAACGAAATTTCATATTCCTTCATGCCAATTTGATCAAACAGTTTGTACCAGCCTGTTTGATCAAATTACTTGAACGTGTATGGCCCGTATAAGGATGTGAAAATATGAAAGCTATTGCACTCCGGTATCGGTACATTTATAACCTGACTTTACCAAATGTCAGAGAGCCAATTTTACTTTTAAACAACATTCGCATACGTATGTCAGTCGCGATCTGTCAAAATTAAAGGAAATTATAAGTTTTTTTGAAATATTGCGACTGATATACAAACGTTGCTCAAAACAAAAAACGTGTGCGTCTCGGGACACCGACAGAAGTGATAAGTTATAACTTAAACTAATCTAAGTAGATGTAAATAGTTTTAAGATAGTATATAGTTATATTATGTTTGTCTGATTGTAATAAATCTAATAATTATTATATGATAAATAATATATAATAGATATTTTAATAATATGTCAAATGTCATCGAAGTTGAACTTTTTAATATCGCAAGCGTCTGTCCGAAATACGACTAAGGCTGTGGGTTAGAGTGAGAGAGGTAGAGCCTGCGTACCGCTGCCGTATGCGTGAGAGAAAGGGAAGCCAGACAGACTGGCGCCGTAACGCGTTACGTTACGAAGCGGTTTACCCTCCCAATTTAATATGGGAAGCGTCTGTCCGAAATACGACTAGCACTGTGGGTTAGAGTGAGAGAGGAAGAGCCTGCCTACCGCTGCCGTATGCGTGAGAGAAAGGGAAGCCAGACAGACTGGCGTCGTAACGCGTTACGTTACGAAGCGGTT
Source organism: Mamestra configurata (assembly GCA_002192655.3). Classification (NCBI taxonomy): domain Eukaryota; kingdom Metazoa; phylum Arthropoda; class Insecta; order Lepidoptera; family Noctuidae; genus Mamestra; species Mamestra configurata. The sequence goes on along the minus strand of NDFZ01000887.1, from coordinate 1,275 downwards.
TACCCTCCCAATTTAATATGGGAAGCGACTGTCCTAAATACGACTAGCGCTGTGGGTTAGAGTGAGAGAGAAAGAACCTGTCTACCGCTGCAGTATGCGTGAGAGAAAGGGAAGCCAGACAGACTGGCGCCGTAACGCGTTACGTTACGAAGCGGTTTACCCTCCCAATTTAATATGGGAAGCGTCTGTCCGAAATACGACTAACGCTGTGGGTTAGAGTGAGAGAGGTAGAGCCTGCCTACCGCTGCCGTATGCGTGAGAGAAAGGGAAGCCAGACAGACTGGCGCCGTAACGCGTTACGTTACGAAGCGGTTTACCCTCCCATAAGAAGTTCATCATATCAGCCGATTGCCGTCTACTGCTGAACGTAAGCCTCCCCAAAGATCGCCAACCATCCCGGTCCTGAGCGGTCCGCATTCATCCGCTGCCAGCCACCTTCTTCAAATCATCGATCCATCGTGCCGCCGGGCGTCCCGCACTACGTTTGCCAATACGCGGTCTCCACTCTACGATAAGAATAAGAAGAAGTTATCACTTCAAAAATGATCAATCCCTCAAAACTTGGCATTTCGACAATCGCATTCGCCGATACAATAATAATAATATCTCGGGACAACTCACACACGGTCATCCGATCTCAAACTAGGCAGAGCCTGTGCTATGGCAACCAGACAACTGATAAACATACTTATATATTTCTAAATACATACATATTATAGACAAATTACACCCAGACACAGAACAAATGATCATGCTCATCACACAAAGATTTGTTCTGGGTTGGAATGTAATGGAACCCACGAACTCCGGTTTAGCAGTCAGGGTCACTAACCACTCGACCAACAGGCCAGTCAGTATGTCTAGATTCTAGTTCTTCAGATCAGGTAGAGTAAGCATCTATTGGTGCGCACTACCAAACATGATCGCAGCCAATGTAACTATTTGAACGAAATATACACATAACAGTTCTAATGGCTCTTGTTTTCCTATGTAAATGAAAAAGTCTCATTACATAGATAATATTTACCGTGTGAGACTTTGAACTTGCATCATCGTCATGGAAATTTATTTCCATGACGATGATGCAAGTTCAAATGAAATGGTTCACTACTAAAGACTTTTTTTTCAAACATTTTTTTTTTCATATTTATGTATTGATACACCACTCGTCCATTAAAAGGTTTATTAGAAAACCAGCGTCAGACAGCTGATGCTGTCTGACATATCGCTGAAATGGACCTTTTTAGTGCAGCCGTGAGACACACACTTGGTTCT
>NDFZ01000886.1:0-12114 GCA_002192655.3 Mamestra configurata | reverse complement strand
CATCTGAAAATAGTATGAGGGATTAACCTCCATACGTTTTACAACAGCGATTTTATTTTGTACGTTGCAATATGTATTAGTATGAGATCACTTTAACCAAATTTTGCAAAAATCTTTTCAGAATTCACTTCTGCTAAGTTCCGAAACCTTACGTTTCCACTTAGAATCTTTAATCCATTAACATGTTATGCCAAAGTCACTAATCTCATTCCGATAACCTAATATGTCAACCTTGTCATACCCACAATGCGCAGATGTAAACAGACCTTTATGTCTGTTACAACTTTTCAAGGATAACGCGCGATTCTTGGGAGTTTCACATGTTTTGTCAACAACATCATATTTTGTATTATTAAATGCAAAGTGATTTTATTGATCAGAGCTATACAGAATATATAAACTGGGCTGAACATGTCGGGGGTAACGACAAAATTGAAACACGTTTATACTTAGTAAGTAAAAGCTTTATCCGGCTCATACGTTTTAACTTGGGGATTTTAAGGGTGCTTTTCCAGTAAAGCTGGGCGAGGTAGCGAAGCGGCGTGAGGAAGCATAACGAAGGTGTAAAACGGTGTGCGAGAATGCGTAGCGGACTTTTTTCAGCTGCATGCGAATCCCTCGTTCTTTACCTTACCTAACACTATTAGCCTTTTCACACCATTGTTGCGCTAAACCTGACCGGAAAAATGAAGTGATCCTATTGGTGGATTCTTACCTTACGCACCGCTTCACTACCTTGCACATCTTTGGAGGAAANGAATAAATAAACTGGGCTGAACATGTCGGGGGAACGACAAAATTGAAACACGTTTATACTTAGTAAATAAAAGCTTTATCCGGCTCATACGTTTTAACTTGGGGATTTTAAGGGTGCTTTTCCAGTAAAGCTGGGCGAGGTAGCGAAGCGGCGTGAGGAAGCATAACGAAGGTGTAAAACGGTGTGCGAGAATGCGTAGCGGACTTTTTTCAGCTGCATGCGAATCCCTCGTTCTTTACCTTACCTAACACTATTAGCCTTTTCACACCATTGTTGCGCTAAACCTGACCGGAAAAATGAAGTGATCCTATTGGTGGATTCTTACCTTACGCACCGCTTCACTACCTTGCACATCTTTGGAGGAAAAACAACCTCTTCGTGTACAAAATATATTTTATTTTTTATTATTTTTATATATAAAACGTGTAATAGAATAAACGCAATACCTCTTAAGGGGTCATTGTACTCATCATTATGAACATTTTTTACTATGGGACCAAACCCTAAATTGCGAAAAAAAACAGCTGTTCAGTACATTTATCTATCGAGTTATGCGCACATAAATGTATGGGGCAGTCGATTTTTTTTACGAATTCAGTGTTGATCCCATTGTAATAGTTATATATGTGCACGGTCTTCATAATCACCCTATGTCTGTCTGGACCAATAGGTATGCTTAGACTAACGCTCGTCAGCCACCCTGCGAAGGTTACCTGCTCCTTAGATGACCAAAACTACGCCTCCAACGTTGCAATAGACCGAGCTACCTACTATCCCATACAGTGTGATAAAATGTACCGTCGACATGAAAATAAGAACCCAGCGAAGATTACTTGCTCCTTACCTGACCTAACCAACGCCTAAGAAGCTGCAATAGACGAGGCCATTTAATGGGACAAACATTAGAATAATATGTACCATCATCACGAAAACTAAGGCATACAAAACCCCCGGTTCTTCCATTACTAATATGGACGTATAATACTTTGTCTTAGTAATGCAAAAATTCGAGTTCCCAACGAAATTCGAATGAGTACAAAAGGTTTATTTGTATTAATCGCCAAGGAGAATACTGTTAAATAATCTGGTTTCAGGAAAATGCTGAACAAGGAAATTCAATACGAACAATCAAAGAGAATAAATTATAAAAATATTCTTTAGCAATGTTCAAGTCTTTCAACTGCGGCACGTGCAATGACTTCGTACTTAAAAGTTAATTAAGAACAAAGTACGAACGTTGATGTAATTCATTATCAATTTTTTAAGTCTTCATTGAATATATCAAAGATGTTGATTTAATTTACAAGCATCTTTTCAAATGTTATTTCTATTGCTTCGAAGTTTTAATTTGCCGAAGTAGGTTCTCCGAAATTTGCCAGAAAATAGAACGTTTTATTTTTATACAGAATTTAATTAAGAAGCTGTGAAAAAATCTCAATTAGAAATGAACCCTGCAGTCTTTGAGACAACCCTTATAAGAAAATCTAGAACCATTTTGAAATAAAACGTAAGGTAGAATTCTGTCTTGCCTCAGTGGAATTAAAAAGCCAAAACTGTACGTTTAGATGAAACAAGATTGAATATGTGCTGCGATATTAAAATAAAATTGGTACATTCAGTGGAATAATGAATTTTTTTCTTCACGTAGGTATTCAAATCAGGCTTGCTGACGTCATGGGATCATGACGTCAGCTTGAATATAAGTATTTATCCATCTACTAAACCTAAGTATGTACATATACAAAAACAAAGTACACTCAGACGTCAAAGTATTCCTCCGCATCGCTGTCACACGGAAACGTGCCCAGAAGACTGGCAGCATTGCCACGTTGAATGGCAATGCTAATTCTTTGAGCAAACGTTTCGACCCCAAACGGCTCAAAACTGTAATTTCCAATAAGGTTACAATATTTGCGCCGCTTGAGGGCCTCGGCAACCGCAGCGGCAGCGCCGGCACAGCCTGCCGTACTTGGAACATGCGATGGTGCAAGAGTATCGACACACGTTGCGTCCCACACCAGAGGCCTACCCACCTTCCATGGCACCAACGTCGAGTATTTATCCAACATTGAATGTGTCCTTTGCCTTCAACAAAACCCATGCTGTGTTTAAGGTTAGTGGTCACAGGATTCACTGATGAAAGCAAATCTAATGAATTCTCTGACTTAGAGTTAAAAATTAACACACCGTGTATTTTATTTACTTATTTTATTTATCTAAACTTTATGCACTAATAAAAACACTGTACAAAGGCGGACTTAATGCCTTACGCATTTCCTACCAATTGACCTTAGGGTGGTGCAGAGACAACATGGCAAGTGCCAAGTTATTAAGAAAGAACAAATCCAGCGAATTAACGCTGTGATGATTCTACCAACTTCTTGCAAATGTGCTCACGTTCCTTCACCTTAAAGGACAACTGACTTGTTGCCGTCCGCCTGGACGATAAAAGAGGAGCGGATTTTAAAGAAAGCTTACAGACTAATAACAAACTTAAATATCATGCATAAGTAGGGGCATTAGCTAATTACGAGCTTCCACGTACATAATTAGTATATACTGAGTTACGAGTTATTTGCATTGACCAGTTACAGCAACCAATTAATCAACTTTATGTAGATATAAAAAATGCCTTCCACTAGATCCTATTGTACGTCTTCGTGCATTAAAGCTGAACCTTCAAAAAATATTGACTGTATGCCATCAACCCCGAGCTGTCTGGCCCCCTTACTTCCCCTTTGTTAAACTTGCTTACATCCTGACAACATTATTTCAAGGCAAGCTTACCGTCCCAGGGCCTCTCTCAACAATGATTTATCGAGACCCCGCGATGTATTTACTTCATACTTTATAAACTTCCCCTTATCTGCTATATCTTATTGGGGATATTCCGTGTGCATATTTGTGGACTAGTGAGCCCGATGTTTTTTGCTCTTATCTTTTTTGTTGGGCCAGACGGATTAGGTTTTCTTATTTTATGGACGCGTTGAGCGATTTACTGTTTTAGAAATGGGTTTTAGCGTGTGAATATTTTTTTTGATAAGATTGCCCTGACGTGTTTTGTCTCAAAATGTGTAAAATATTTATTGCATAACAATCTAAATATTCATATAAAACTGAGATTATAGCATCTACAATTGCTGGGTTATCGTTGTGTTTTATTTCTTGAGCTTCGAGCTTCGTTTGATAGTGTTTCATTTAAAATTCAGAAAATCATGTACAGTATCGAAGATGAGTGATGACGCTCCTTGAAACATGTAGTGTTGTTTTATAAAATATAACTTTTGCTCGCGACTTCGTACGCGCATATCCTGTTTTTTCCCGTTCCCTTGTAGCTTATAGCCTGCCTTATGAATGTGGCTATCATATACAACATTTTAGAAATCCGACTGGTAGTTCCAGATATTGGCGCGTTCAAACGAACTAATAAACTCTTCATCATCATCATCATCAACCGAATGACGTCCACAGCTGGACAATGTATATGCCTCCTCCAAAGAGGTTTCCCATAATCGCCACACTTGGCAGGCGGGTTGGCGATCGCAGTGTAGCTATTGCAATGCACAGAGAATGCTGCTGCCCATTGTCTGATGAGTCCCTTAGTCGCCTCTTACGACAGCCACGGGAAGTGATGGAAACAAACAAAGAACAAACAAACTCTTCAGCTTTATTATTTAAGTATAAAAACGAAAAGATATGGCACAATAACTAGGTACATGAACATTTACATCCCCATTTTTTATTCTTTCTCTATCCCATTTTCCTCTCACGACCAAACCAGAGCATGATTTACGCCAACCTTGGCATACATTACCGTTAAACTATGGAAACTAAAAACAGTGATAAATATTGTTCCCAAACTTGCCTTTGACAATGTCAAAGTGTCTTGAAGGTTAAAACTAAGACGGCTGAGACATACATATTTGCGTTTAAGTTATAGGTATTGAGTTTACTGAGACTAAAACTAGGTTAACGATACTGCTCCACCTGTATTTTGGAAGTCTGCGTTGTCCTCAAAAGTTTTAATTGTAATATTTCTTGGTAAGCTGCTTTCCAAGGTCTCTGTTGTGTGACAAAAAGTTATTTTTCGTTTTACTTTCGTAATACGGTGTGTTTGCAAAGTGTAAGTAATTTTCAACATGATGGAAATTTTAGTCACAAGTTAGATATCCTACCTACCAAACACCAAAAATAACAGATTACGGAAGATACAATTACCTACTTTATCAATGCAAAAAACGCAGGATCGGTCGATTAGATGACGCTTCGTGGAGGCCCCTGTCCACAAGTGGACACCTTTAACCTTAAGAGAATTTTCAAGTCCTAAGTCTTGGAAGTGAACGAATATATTTTAATGAAACTTAATAACGAGAAAATCTACCTACCTACGTCTCAAAACTTATGTGAAAAATTGTTCCAAAAATAGTTTCAAAAGAAAGATAAAGTGATTTTTCACTTTTATAGAAAACTCTCTTTGTCCCTCTGAACTAAGCGGTCTTAAATGATGTTAATGACTAAACGATTTCTTTTGAGTATGTACCTGCGAAACTTCATTTTCTCCTTTACACCATCAACATTAAATTATATATATTGTATATCCTAATATACATATATGTATATTTCTTGTCTACGTGTGTATGTCACTGAACTCCTTCTTAACGGCTGGACCGATGTTGATGAATTTTTGTGTGTGTGTTCAAGAGGATTTGAGAATAGTTTAGATTCACAATTGGATCCGGTAGGTGGCGCTGCAATCGATTTCTATAATTTATCGTCATACACAAAGCAAACGTTCGGACATGACAACTTCTGTCGGGACCACTAGTATAATACATATTATGGTTTTAGATGTTTATTATATTCTTAGGAATGTTTTTATATATGTAATCATAAATTAATAATAACAATATTTATGTAGGTTTATTTGATACTTTAGTTTAAGGCTTCACATACCCCTTTTCTTGTTCTTTCTGACACACTACTGTCTACATTTCTTTTTGATTTCTTCTTTCGCAGGTCTACTGAAAGAAATTTCTTTAGAAATAAGCAGTATCTTTGTACTAATAATTATAATGTTATATCTGATACTTTTTCTGTGTGTACATAAATTGTCAAGTAAATAAATAAACACTCTATTTAATCTCACAACAAAATCAACCCTACAACGTCCACTAGAAAAATAAAACACCATCGTATGAATACCTCGAACAAAAACGTCCATTACTTATTTCCCTCGTTCTCTTAATGACGTCATTATCTTTCGACGCTCCTCCGCGGTCACGTCCCCCCTTAATTCTGACTGTGACATCGTCTGAGTGACGCGGCGATGATAAATGACGTGCAAAGCGTGACACTTTTATGCGACCGCAGATATAAAGATGTAGGGGTGCTTTCGACCGCGTATTAATTTTTAAGGTGTTGCTATGACAGGGTTAATTAGTTGGTATGTGAGTTTGCTGTGAAAATAGTTTGTTTGCTAAATGAATCTACTTTGGCCTACTTTGGTCGCAGTAGCAGCAGTGGCAGATAGTCGATGGGGCCGAATAGTTATGGAGTGGCGACCGCGTACCGGAAGACGCAGCGGTATATGCGAGACGTACAGGACCGGTTATTGTGGCGACACTTGGGGGTGGCCTATGTCCAGCAGTGGACGTCTTTAACTTTGGCAACAGTAGCTTACTGGTTCTAGTATTATTAGCCTAAATCTTACCACAGCTGGGCACAGGTCTCCACTCCATGACTTCTTCCTCTTTTCTGAAAAAAAAACACAAAAACAACAAATTTAAGTTAAAAAATAATTGCAAGCAAATTTTGAGTAAAACAGAAAAGCTGTGCACACGTTTCACAGTAACCCACTCACACTGATGTAACCGCTTACATTTTCACGAGTCAGTTAAGGTAATTAACCTAATTTCTTCAAACATATTCCGTAACCTTTGCAAGTAAATATGTAATTAATCAGATTTTCTGTTCAAGGAACCGTCTGACCTTTCAAGGAACGTTCGAACTGTGTGATATTAATTAGAAAATTATTTAAGTTAACAAAGAGTACGGTTCATTGGCCGTGTGATACCAGCCTCGTGTCTGGGGTATTTTCTAAGACTGTGAGTAGGCTGTCTATAAGACAGACTTTCGGTCTCTAAAAACTGCGACTGTGCTGTCGTCAAAATTTTCTTAGGAATGTTTCTGACAGGAAAGCTCTAAGTGTGTTGGTGGACCACAGTTTAAGAATGTCGAATTAATCTTGAACAATGAACATAGCTAATATGCTCTTCAAGGAACATTTAAATGGTAAACTACTTTAACCACGTTTTGTTAAAAGATAAAGATAAAAGATAATTTATTTGTCAAACATGCGTTTAAATAAACTGACTAATCAGACATGCAAGGTATTAATTACTACGTTGTGAGCGTCCATGTTTTGCCAATAACGGCGTACAAATTTTAGAGGTATAAAAATTACATTTAATTACAAAACACAAGAAATAGATAATAATTGATGTCAAGCTATTATAGTAAGTATAAGTAAATTATAGTCAAAAATAAATTAAATTATGTCCAGTATATTCGTTTTTATGCTGTCAAATAGTATCATTTAAAAGTCAATTGATTTAAAATTCACATTATTAAATTGTTATTCAACCATATACATATATTAGAAGTCGGAATAGAAAAGTCCTTTTCATTCAAAAAATACAAAACATTGTAGTACACTATATTAACGAAAAAATTCTCAGCTTATTTTTGTTGTAAACAAGATTTCAATAGAACTTACTGCCTAATTTGCTGTGCAAGCTTTTTCACTATATGTTTTTGGCAACATTTGCATCAATGCAATTAAAGATATTTATAACCCAATAACATGAAAAAAAATAGGTTGTCTGTAAAGTCGGTTTTCGGACGATAGTTTAACATGACAACGTCATAACAAAACATTATTGAAATGATTGCATACTTTTATGAATAAAATTGTCGTAGCGTTACAATGAGCGTAGCGTTACAATGAGCGTAGCGTTACAATGAGCGTAACGTTACAATGAGTCATCCATTTTCGTGCGTGCAGCCGGCGTTCATCGATTTATTAGACGTCAAAAATTTGATTTGACTTGATTTCATATGTTTTAGAAAATTGTACACGTGTCGCTCTCAAAATACGCATCACGAAACATTGATTTGATTCACCCACTCATATCAATGTCCGCACTGCGCCCAAACTTTCCATTCCCTTATTCCGATGTGGAAGTTTGAATAAAATAAGGGTTACATGGCTCAATCAGTCTTGTTGTAGGAGACCATGTTTCTTAGTAACTGGGTTTTGAATAGCAAAATGGCATTAGCTCTTTGTAAAATAATGGTATCCAGCTGTATCCAGTTAGATATATGGTTAAAGAAATTTTATTTCTCAATAAGAAATACAAAGATTTCACTTACTTGAGAACAATAAGGAATATGCATTCAATTTTTTTATTTGCAAAATAAAATACTTGTAAACAATTATGAAATAATTTTTAAAAAACCTTCAACAGCGAGAAAGTTATATAGCTTCAAAGATGCCAATTAGAAAGAGAAGTCCGATATGAACTCTGACGTCAAATACCAGGTCGCTTATATCGCTGCCATAGAAAACAGCGTCTCCGCGAGAGGGCCAGATATATTTGTTTAAAACAGTTATATCTCGATCATTGTTAGTATTATATTTTAAAGATAAACAGTTTATCTAAAAATATACATAAATATAATACTGACAGTGATATAGATACTTAATAATTGTGATGTTAAAACTTAGAAAAATATCGTACTTATTAGGTGTAACAAACTTTGACACTTAAACTAAGCAGCTATTTTTTTCTTTATAAAAATCATTATGGACGCAATAATATTACATTTCATACTCAAATTACAAACACAGACTTAAAAGTTTTCGATCCACCCTCAAAACACATAACTGTCGGCGTCGCAAATATTCATTAATAGATAAAGAACGCGAACCCGGTTCGGATTAAAACTCAAAGTCTTTATTTCAACTAAATTATTAACACTTTTGAACTGTCACGGTCGGTCAATCAAAAAGAGGAAGCTAATTGCACGTTTCAAAGCATAGATTTTAAAAAAAGAACGTGTAAAGTTTTTTTTTTAAATCTTTAAATAGTGTCAATGTCTGGCCGACTCCATCATATTTGGGAAAAAATTATGCAGATTCATTGAGTTATGCTTGAATAAAACGTAGGGATCAAATGATTAATCAGAGAGTACAACCACAGGTATCTACTTTCACCTTAAGTGCATGTTACTCCAGGGGAAAGGAAACTAAGTTTATGTCCTAACCTGCAATAGGTACTGCAATTTTGGACATAATAAAGAATGAGCATAGAAACACACAACATAGTAAAATAATTTCCTGAAGTTCAATTTCTAAAAAAGAACCAATGAGAAGGATCAATTTAAGTTTGGTAAAATGGAACTGTAATAAATAAGATCGGAGTTCTTTGACCTTTGAAAGGTAAACGGTGCCCCGAAGCATCAATCAATTATTTATAATTGTGTGGGTGGCTTTCTACCCATTTGGGGCAACGAGTAGGCGATGACAGTTTTTCTCTTTAGTGTGGTTTAATAAAACTTACTAAAACATTCAGTACTTTACCTAATTTATTACTTCACCATTCGAAAGAAGACAGAATTTTTTTATCTGAAAAGCATATATGTATAATTACATACAAATTATAACCTTATTATATTTCAGCCGCTAAACAGCATATAAGATGCCTCATACATGTAAAAATCTAAATAAAACTAAACTATAAAGAGTTCAAATTAAATGTTTGTTGTCGAATTGCTAGTGGAACTAATCCTATTGCGGAAATTCTTCATTGATCGGAAGGTAAGTACCTACACTAAGCTGCCATAAGATGTATATCCGGGAAATTCATGGTTCCTGTGATATATATATATCCTCGGGAGCGAATCAAAAAACAAACTAAACAAAAATACGTGTTCAATTTCACATTGCACCGAAAAAGTCAAGATTTACATATTTACAACATAAAAATATTGTAGCCTTGGTAAACAACGAATCTCTTCCACTCACACTCAAAGAAAAAAATATAAGCAACATCAATACAAAAAACAATAAAACATTATGAAGCTCATAATCATATTTCTCCGCTAAAAAATCGCGAGTACGCCATAAAACTCCTTTCTCTCCTTTATTTAAGGATTGCTTTCGCATCATAAATTCGTTAAACATTGAAGCACTTTCGGTACCATTTAGTTCTTAGCTCAGGACGAGTCCAATTTTCTGGCTCGTTTTGCGTTAAAATTGCCATGCGATGGCCTCTTGGTGTGTTCTTGAGTTATGGCAGTGATATGTAAGACGTTTTGGGTGGGTTATCGGTTATCCTGGCCGTATGTAAGTGGGGGAGCACTGAGATTGATAGGTATACTTTTGGGCTGGTGAGAAATAAGTACATGACAGCAGCCAACTTGAAGGAAAATTGCTAGAGGAGATAAACTACAAGACAAGATTTTTGATTCTGTTTTGTATAAGTGGTTACATTTAAAAGGAAAGATAGCAATCAATACTATTTTAGCGTCTTTATGTCGACTATTTGCCGTATTGGAAATGCAAATGCACACTAGTGCAATAAACACTTTTCCTCGACAAGAGAATGCGACTAAAAAGCAAAAGCTACTTTCGCAAGATCAAAAAAGCCCGCCACGCTCGAGAAAATCCGGCAGGCAATCTCAAAGAGGGATCCCAGCCAACTTACGCAAAACATTANACACTTTTCCTCGACAAGAGAATGCGACTAAAAAGCAAAAGCTACTTTCGCAAGATCAAAAAAGCACGCCACGCTCGAGAAAATCCGGCAGGCAATCTCAAAGAAGGATCCCAGCCAACTTACGCAAAACATTATGTTTACCTCAACACTACGTGTTACTGACACATTTTCCTTTACCCAAGAGAAAACGATGTGAAAATACCTACGTTATATACAAACTTATATCCCGTTACGCAAAGCACAGAGAGCCTAGCAGCCATCTTGCAGCTAAGGAATGTAATTTTAATGATTAACTTGACGCCCACGCAACGCACCGGAGAGTGTTCCTCTTTGCATGTACTTGTCTGACTTTATGTTGAAAATCCCTGCTGGTTTCAGGATGGAATGTTTAAGTTTGCTTAATGTTGTGTGGGTGAATAATGTAACTTCATGACAGCTACATTGGTAATGTTAAAGTATTGAAAAAAAAAGAAATCAGGGTTCCAAAAAAACTTCTGAAAATTTTGGTCAAGGTCGTAATAAATTTTGGCTAAGTTCGGCTATAATCTCTTTATACCTAAACCGTACATGACCCCCTGCAACACCCACCAGTCCAGTCCACCTACGTCTTAATACATTACCTGAGAAGGTTCCATTACCAAAGCGAAAACTAAAGATTTCTTCTCCCACAAGGTGGACCGATGACCTGGTGAGGATCGCAGGTAGCCGATGGACGCGATGAACGCACAGTACCGGTTGTTGTGGCGACACTTGGGGGAGACATATGTCCAGCAATGGACGTCTTTCGGCTGATATGATGATGACACATTTTGGTTTCAGTTTGCTCATTGATACGAACGCAATGTTGGACCTTGTAGCAGAGGCCTTCAATCAAACAATCTACGTAGTTTTTTCCTCACTATGTTGGGTTCGGCTGCACCCGGTAAGACTAGAAAGTGAATACTAGTATTAGAAAGTGATAACTAGTGTTAGTAGTAGAAGGTGAATACTTATATTTTACATGGAGGGAATGCCTCCTGACCTCCTCATCCTTGTGACTGGGTAATACAATACCCCTTGTCAAGATTTATTTTGTTTCAGGTTTCTAACCCATAACGACTGTCAAAGATGTTGGAATAAGAGCTCTGGCTCTCCGCTACGTTGCCAGCGGCGTAGGGCTGGCTACATCTGACGTCTGAAGGTCGCCATGTCAAGTGGCCATGGCGTTTCGATAATCAGTTCGTTTACGTCGTCAGGAATGGACGTCGAAGAAATTGCATTTCGAAGCGTCCAAAATGACTGACTGAGTGAGGTGCAGTTTAAACACACGTTTAATGTACGCACATTATAGTGGCAACGTGACCCAGGCCGCCAGAGTGTCCAAACGCCACGTTTGGATCCGTAGCTCAGGGCCACGCTTTCAAAATGGCGACGTTGCCAAACCGTCGCCAAGTGAGTTAGGTACCTAAGAGCCGGGACCAACGGGTTTACGTGCTTCCTGAGATATGAAAGAATCTCGGTACGGTCACGGACAGCGATTTTTAACCTTGAGTTTGACCGGTGTGGCTGTAATTATTCAGCCACGAGCTCTTCTACACG
>NDFZ01000885.1:0-12112 GCA_002192655.3 Mamestra configurata | reverse complement strand
CGCAAGTACTCACGCCTTTGCCCCATGGAGGTAGGCAGAGACTAGAGAACACCTGCTACTTTATTTAAATACTCCTTTGCAACAATTATTAACCTTGCACTTAGATAAATTATGTACTAGGTCATATAAATACTACAGTATTCCATTGATAGATCACAGTCATTTATCGTTTTCTTCAAATGTTTTTGCGTTAATTTTTTATTGATTTTTTAAGGTGAGTTTGTTTGTGTGTTTGTTTTGAAAAAGCTTTACTTTAGGCAATGTTTTGCCTTTTATCTATTAAATCTGATTTCAGTAAATTATGTTGAACGTACATTAGAGCTTGATTCTAAACCATATCACAACGGGACTTAAAAATAATTATAAAAAAGCTTGTAAAGAGAAACTGAGACGATACGTTTAAAACCTGTTTTCAATTTATAAAACTTTAATAGGTATAGTAACTACATTATTAACTTTCAATATAACAATCTTACATAAAGTTATTTTAAGGATATATAGGGCGATATACAGGTGACAAATATATTGTTAAATATCGCGTAAAATTGTGAACTATTTTGTCTTAATAAGACACGTTTGTATTGGAAACTATTGAATTTGGAAAGGAATTATTGTATAGAAAACGATTTTTTCATAATATATCGAGAAATTATAATAATATAATAATAATATATAAAAATAATAATAATAATATAGCCTTTTTATTTCTAAACATAGGGTTACAAGAGGTCCCTAAGTTCGGTGTGCCTTTTGGCATAGGCCTCCTCTAATTCCTTCCAATGGGTCCTGTCCCTTGCTACTCTCAACCAGAAGGGTCCCGCTGTCTGTTCCGTCTCTTGATTGCCAGAGGGGGACTTGCTTGCTCCATTTGTTAATGGGGTGGCGTAGCATATGTCCAGTCCATCTCCATTTTTGGACATCTATCCGGGTAAGAATGTCTGTGAGTTTTATTCTTGTTCTTATGTCTACATTCCTGACTCTGTCTTTGATTTTTAACCCCAGCATACTTCTTTCCATGGCACGTTGGCATTTTGTTAGATTTTCCTTGTGGTGAAGTGTTATTGATCACGTTTCACAGCCATAGGTAAGGACTGGTAGAATACAGGTCTCGAATGTTTTTTTTTTTATGTCTTACTTTTCACTATTTCCTTCAGTGACCAGTATTTTCTCCATCCTTGGGCTATTCGCCTGTTTATTTCCTTTGTCATTTCATCTGAGGGGGATATTATCTGTCCTAAGTAAATATATTCTTTAACATATTCAATCTTGTTGCCATCTACCATAACGTCTATTTCCCTTGAGTTTGTCATCAATTTTGTTTTACTGGCATTGATTTCCAGACCAACTTCTCTGCTTATACTTGCTAGGTTCTGCATCATTTGTTCTATTGCTGGATTCTCTTCAAGAAGCACCAGATCATCGGCAAATCTTAGGTGGTTTAGAAATGATAATCTAATAAATATTTATAACAATCTTACGGAGTCTGTAGATCACTTATCGTATGTTTAGTTTTAAAACTGATAAGTAGATTTAAAATTCGAATTTGAGTATCAGAAACCCAAACGTTGATTATTAGAGAATGCTTAAGATCATGCATTCTCGTCCAATTTATTTATGGGTTCTTAATTTCTTTCAATTGATAATTTGAACCGAGATTCTGCTTATCAATATTTAAGCTGATCATACTGGTGTTCCAGAATTTGATTTGATTCGAGTTTGTGGTCGGTTTTTTTGTTTTATTTTTTTCTAAATGTATATCAGCTACCTTTCATCATCATGAAGTCAGTTCAATAGCGAGTTTTTACTGAAAACCACAAATGCAAATGTCAGACGAATTATGCTCACGAAAAGTAAAATTCAAATATTTAATAAGCTTTTAATAATGACTTAATTATTGTTCAGATGCATTTAAATTGTTCATTGTTTATTAGTCCAAAAACGAATACCTCACTATTTACACCACTGGCCGTAGATACAGGCGCACTATTTGAATTAACTAGCTTCATCATGATTTGAAATCGTAGATATACGTATACTAACGTATTTAAAAATGTCCTAGGTACATAACTCATAGGTCAAAATGGGTAAATCATCGAGCTAATCCCCTTACAATATTTATCAGTACCCAGTTTTCAGACTAAATGTTTTAAAAACCTATAACGTGTGTACAGACAAAAGCTCTATTGGGAGAAGAAAGCTTTCAATTCAATTATACATTTCGAGTTTGCTAGCATGAAAGTAGAAGACTAACTGAGTAGTAGACTAACTGGGAAAAATCCTAATTATCCTAACTTATCTGTTGAGGAGTTTGTTCGAAGGAGTTACCGCGGCCCTGGAACGTTTTAGTCAGTAAGACTCTGACAATTCCTGCTGCTCCGTCCAGAGCAGTAGGAGTCATTTGATGATTCCCAGCCATAAAAAAACCTATCTTATCTGACTAACAAACGTGGCGTTAAAGAAACTTCTACCATCATGTAATACTTACCTATATTCCAGCAAATAAAGATATCTTTTATTAAACATCCAAATATGCAGACAATATGAGTAACTTAGCTTTATATAGTTCGGTTCCATATTATGTTTAGCCCGCATATTAGTCATACCTGCGTGCCAGCGAAAAAACCGGCTAAAAGTCAACGCATTCCATTGACAAATTGATAATAATTATTATATTGTGTAACAAACGTAACACATTGGAAAAAATACCCGAAACCCGTTACACAGGGGAACAGACACACTTTTCGCAATCACACATTTTGACTCATTCTGTACTTGGGCCAAGTAGATTTTCTCCCTCTTCAATTTTAACAAATTGTCTACTATTAGATTAAATAACTGGGTACCTACTTGACAATATTTCTATTATAGATATGTTATCTACCTATCCTTGATTTCGTCTTGGCACGTGGTCATAAGTGTGCTTCATTCAATGTCAAAGACAATAATAATGATATTTATGTGTAGGTACAA
Source organism: Mamestra configurata (assembly GCA_002192655.3). Lineage (NCBI taxonomy): Eukaryota > Metazoa > Arthropoda > Insecta > Lepidoptera > Noctuidae > Mamestra > Mamestra configurata. The sequence goes on along the minus strand of NDFZ01000885.1, from coordinate 9,142 downwards.
AAAAAAAAAAAAACAATTTTATTTTTCTTGTTAAAGTGAAAAATTATGAGTGTAAAATTGTTTGAGTAAGAGTGAGAGTGTCGTAGTAGGTGAAGTATGTTGTGTATGTGTGAGTAAATTTGAATGTGGTGAGTGTGTATGAGCGAATGTGTGTGATATACTTGAATGAGGGGAGATCTGCCTTAGGCATGTGGGAAGAGTAGTTTTTCGGTTGAATTTAGTCTTACGATTTCTCAATCAGCCGTTTTTTAACTGTTTTTTTGCATTGGTGATAATTTTAACTGTGGATATGGAGAAACTTATTGATTATATTATATAAAGTATACTTAGCTGAGGTGGACGAATTGGTGTTGTGCGAAGGTGGTTTTGTATCTAACTGGTGGAAGGATAATATTTGCACGATGTTCAGTTATTACTGTGAAAGGCAGTCGATGTTTCCTTAATACACATTGTAACAAATATGACCACCTCACCGGCAGAACCCTGCATTTCCTTAAAGTTCCAATGTAGGGTACCTATGTAAAGGGCATGCAGAACTTAACTTTGAGAACTGCTCTCTGAGTTCTCTCTCATTTCAGAAAGTATGTTTTGCAAGCGCCACCCGAAACTGGCTAACAATACAGGAGAACAGATTGATACAGTGAGTGACCATCACACGTGTTACATCACAATACAGTCAAATAATATCTAACTAATAACTTAATCGTAGCTTTTCCCGGTAGATATTATTTTTGCCAGCTAGATGGTTTGTTTGTTTCAAACAGTTTGTCTTTATTCATATATGTACAGTCAAGGAATCAAGATTTTAAGTTTATTCTGACTAACTCGTTTCATAACATACATATTCCGCTCGAAAGGGATTGTTTCTGCTACCATTTTCGATGCGACCGTACTCTTCGTGACGAGTTGGTTTGATAGATCCACCCATAACGCTAAATGTTGATCTAGTTTTTCTAAACCTCTGCCCATCCCTTCAAGCGTGCTTATATCATAATATCACGAATTAGGTGGAGGTTACACCTTAATCTAAAATGGACCATCTGTCACTTCCGTTACGAGAGTCTCAAATAAATATGGCTTCGTTTCGTACAACGTGATGATACCTTTACTCATGCGGCGGCACGTGCCAATCAATTTAATTTATTCTACATACCCCGACCTTTGGAAAGAAAAACTTGAATTGTTTTATAAATAATTGTGTTACTGATTTTTTAGAGTTTTGGTTTTTAATCGGACTATTTTCATACTATACATTATGTCTATAATATAGCAGAACAGCGTCCTTAGTCATAATAAATATATTTACGTTCGGGGAGTTTGTGAGGTCAAGTGGCTATATAAACTTGAGCATTCGATCTTGGCTTCATTGAACTGCTTGAATCCCCACCGGTATCAACACATAAGTCTTTAATCAAATCGGTGTACAACTTGTGAGGTCTCAATAGTTCGTAATTTAAATAAATCAAAGGAAAACTTGATTCTAAAAAAAACCGTTACAAATTTAATTTGATTCGGTTACGTTTTTTATTTATTTATTTAAATTAAAAAGTTTGACTTATCGGCCGCAATACCGCGTAACGATACAGGTTTTTTAATTAATTCATTTAAAACAATATTTTTATGAATATCTTTGAGCATTTTTTTGTCTATTTTTGTTGTCATTTGGTTATTATTTCTAACCTATTCTTATTTTTATTCACAGACCATGGATCGTTTATTCTACATTGTCTTTGCCTTCTTGCTGGCCAGTGTTGCGGCTCTCCCATCATCCCGAAAAGCAAGGAGTTCCTACAGTAAGTACTCTTTAAAAACCCGCATCCTCTAAAAGTCAATACAGACTACGAACTTGTAAAGTTTTTGTCGACATTTTGATCATTCTTTCTTTTATTGAACTTGTCAAAACTAATCTACCGCTTCTAAAAGCCTGCTTCTATGGCATATCATTGGCATCATGAATCCGATGCGAAAAAGGGATAGTGCGATACGTCATGTATAGCTCCGTGACCCTTGGAATAGAATCATGATGAAATTGGCGGTAGGGGGCTGATCAAGCCTCTGATCGGTAGTTATGTACCTACACAACCAAATCTTTGGCTCTATGCACGTGGCTTTCTCTTTACAATTCTAGCTAACCGAGTGTACTGCTAAAAAAAATTTTTGTTGCCTTTTACAAACTACCCAAAGTCCGGCCCGAACTCACCATATTCGTTCACGAAATCAAGTGTTCGGTTTGAAGTCACAAGTGGTGGACTTCCCACTCGTTGAAGAACTCGAAAGCAAACAAAGCGAGTGCTAATGAGTCTCATTCTCGCTTGCACTACCAGGGCGAACACATTCGAGTGTGAAATTTAAACATATCGTTATTATGGAGTGCAAGGAAGGCGTAACCCTGAAGTTCCAGCGAACTGGAGGTGAACGGAATCCCTCACATTTTACATATCGACAATCGTAACCGCTGTTACAGTGTTACAGTATAACATTGTCTAGATCCTCATTTACCTTGAGCGGTGGCGACAAAAGAATGTGCAGCACGGTATGTATACTGTAAAGTGCCAAACGCACTGTGTACTTAAAAATAACCCCAAAGTGCTTAACTTACATTCCCCAACTGTTCATTAACAAACTAAATGTTCAACAGACTACCCCTTCAACTTCGTGGCTCGAGAAATGTGGGGCGCTCGTCCCCCGAAAGGATTCACAAGTCTGAACCTGCCAGTGCCGTACGTAGTGGTGCACCACAGCTACATCCCTCCGGTCTGCGAGACGAAGGACGCCTGCAAGAAGAACATGCGCCTCATGCAGGACGTGCATCAGCTGAAAAAAGACTGGCAGGATATTGGATACAAGTGAGTTGAAATATAGTACCTACCTATTTATAAGTCTTTCGTCATTTTCCCTATGAAACTTCCACTGTGTTACGTGAGACCGTAACACAGTGGAACTTTTCACTAGGGGCAATAAGAATCAACTTTCTTTGCACTATGGGCATATTTTTTTCAAAAGACCGATTTTTTTAAGAATAAATATGGTTGTTGTCATATTTTCTATATGAAAGCTCTTCTAGTAAAACCACCATTTTTTTTCCTCAAAAAGTCATCTGAATATCTAGGTTTATCTGATACACATATCTAATTTATCACAAAGTTCCAACAGGGAAATGACGCTGGTTCCAACAAAGTTTCAAGACCACTTGTGTAAAGAATACTAAGTGTAGTCTACTAGTAAGATCTGATCAATAGATAGCTAATTTGAAAACCGATAGGTATAAGACAATAAACAGAATGTGGAAGAAATCAGTGCCAGTTGCGTGAGTCTTATTATGTGGGTGTCGTATCTATCGTGAGCGTACCTGTGCACTAATTATATCGTACTACCAATCACAGCTGTTGCCAAATAATGACTAAGGCGAAGACTATGAAAGTGCACCTGCACACATGTCATACATAACAATGTATATTACATTTTATCGTACGTAACAAAACGTAGTAGGTAATATTTATCTATACAGTCAACGATATGTTTTGCAGTTAATTTAGTAGAAAAGTCTAATGCTCGTTTTGACTTACGCTTGGCGACTCCTCAAAGAATTCTAATGTATCATTAAACACTTTGATATTCTACTCTCAGTGATTAACATAAAATCCAATAGAGCGAGCAAATAAGGATGTAGACATTCGCTTAGGTCGCATTATATACAAATGTTATAAAATGTAAATGGACATAGTAAGTACACTAATTTAAGAAGAGCCTTCTGAGGGTCTAGCGCAAATGTTTTGACTATAGTAACGTTATAGTATCGTTGACGTAAGGGAATTTTGAATATAAACGAAAAACTACAACCCCAAAGTATCCAGCCTCATCTCCTATGCTGACATCTCTTTGAGGCGCGCGTGGAACACAACGCGCCGTAATATTGCGGATACCTAAACAAAAAATGCTCTTATCACCAGCCGTAGATGATCTATGGTTTTGTGAACTAACTCTGACTCTCGTCTGCCGCGGAAGAGCAACTTCAATTTATTTTATGTCCCAGGGTCTAAAACTAATCTAATCTAGGACATTTCGCCACTCTCCCAAGACTCTGTAGGCAATACAACGATCTGTCCAAACGTTTAAACTTGGACATAACCCTCTCAATTTCAAAGTATAAGAGAAATGTCACCGCTGTAATATAATGAATAATGTACTTTTTACCTTTTTGTTTTTTTTTATTATTTTATTTTATTTTGTACCTTCTTGTAATTTGTAATTTGACTTAATAACCTTCTCAGTTTAAATTTGTTTTTGAATTTTAAAATTGACATTTTAACAATGTAATNCAATACAACGATCTGTCCAAACGTTTAAACTTGGACATAACCCTCTCAATTTCAAAGTATAAGAGAAATGTCACCGCTGTAATATAATGAATAATGTACTTTTTACCTTTTTGTTTTTTTTTAATATTTTATTTTATTTTGTACCTTCTTGTAATTTGTAATTTGACATAATAACCTTCTCAGTTTAAATTTGTTTTTGAATTTTAAAATTGACATTTTAACAATGTAATTGTAATCTAATGAAACAGCATTTTTTAATTTTTATTTATTGGACCAATTTAATTTAATTTAATATACTTGAATAATTTTATTGTATTGGAATAATTTTATCTAATTTAATTGAATGTAATTTACTCTAATAATTTTATTCTAATTATTAATTTTAATCTAATTATTTTCTAATTCTAATTTTAATTTAATTTTGTGGATATTTTATTTTTATTTTGTAGGTATGTAAACCTAAGTTTTATGTGCATGCTGTGGTCTCCTATAACTGAAGGAGCACACTTGAGTGAACCACTGTATCACTGTGTTTTATGTTAGATGTTTGTATCTTTTGTTGGAGATCCAAATAAATNTACTCTAATAATTTTATTCTAATTATTAATTTTAATCTAATTATTTTCTAATTCTAATTTTAATTTAATTTTGTGATTATTTTATTTTTATTTTGTAGGTATGTAAAACCTAGGTATATGTGCATGCTGTGGTCTCCTATAACTGAAGGAGCACACTTGAGTGAACCACTGTATCACTGTGTTTTATGTTAGACGTGTGTATCTTTTGTTGGAGATCCAAATAAATAAATAAATAAAACTACTAGTGGCTATTAAAGTCTATTGCTAGGAGTAGGACGCACTTCAAACGATGTGATTAGAAATTGACATGTTTTTCACCGCATGCACTATGCGCGTGAGTTTGTTGCATGATAGGTTCAAGAGGCATTGCAGACTAACTAACTTATCTTCAGTATGTTAGTTGAACTAGAGGCCTGTTTTGTTGACCAGATAATAAAATATCTAACCTAATCTGCCAAAGGGGCTGAAACTAGCAAAATCTTTGATTCTGACCTTTCACGAGATTTTCCTTAATTATCTCCAAAACTTTCACACCAACTTAGTTCTATAATTTACGCATTTTTCAAGTGTAGGCTGTTACTTTTTTGCCGCCCTTGCCTCTGTATTGTATATTTGCCATTTTGTAGAACATTCACCATTCAACACAATTCGGTTGAAATTTTACATGTGTTTTTCTTAAAGAAATCAAAATAAAATCGTTCCTAATATATGCCACCCCCCCTCCCTATATAATCTACTGCCTTAGTCTCAACGTACACTAGTTTTAGTGAAAAAAGAAGTTCACTGATTTAGGCGTGAAAGTGTAAGTATTTAGCTTTTTGCCCGCGATTTCGTACGCGCACATCCCGTTTTTCCGTTCCCGAAGGAATTTCGGGAAATCCTCTCTCAGTGCTCTCCTACACTCCCCAAGGAACCTACATGCCCAGCTTTCTACGGCCAGTAGTTTCGGCTGTGCGTTGTCTGTCAGTCATACAGTAACGCAAGAGTTTTATATATAGATTAGTTAGGACTAGTCAGGATATGATTTAGAGTATTTATGTTTCATTTTTCTTCCAGTTTCGCAGTAGGCGGCGAAGGCTCAGTGTACGAGGGCCGTGGTTGGGACGTCGTCGGCGCCCACGCAGTCTCATACAACATCAAGAGTATCGGCATTTGTATGATTGGTGACTTTGTTGGTGAGTGTCTTTTGTTTCTGCCACCTTATAGCTGGATAGGAGTCTTTTAATCCTTAAAAATAAGAGACTTACACTTTTTGGGTTCCGTACCCGAAGGGTAATTTACGGAACTCTATTACTATGCCTCCGCTGTCCGTCCGTCTGTCTGTCAGCGGGCTGTATCTCAAGAACCGAAAAAGGTAGACAGTTGAAATTTTCACAGAGTGTGTATTTCTGTTTTCGCTTTAACAAAAATAATAAAAATTAAATTAAATAAAAAATCAAAAGGGGGCTCCCATAAAAGAAACGTGTTTTTTTTCGGTTTATGGTACGGAACCCTTCGTGTGTGAGTCCGATTCCGAGGCCGGTTTTTTTAAGTACGAAAATTAGGTTGGATCGTGTTCAAATGCGACCCTATCAAAAAAAATGTCCTCATTATGTCAGTAGGTGTCCTTCATGTGCCTCACTTTGTCAATTTGCACTTTTCTGCAGATTATTGTTATCGTAGGTTACGTTGGTTGTTAGGGGGAACTCCTTTTGTTGATTTATGAAATCTAATAAAAAATAACTAGATAAGAAGAAAGTCCCAATAAATAAGTGCGTAGCTACTAAGAGTTTTATGTAAAATCAAAACAGTAAAATTTCTGATGTTATCAAAATAAACCCACGGAAATAAGTCCCCGGGAGTAAAAGTGACTCATCGAGCTTGAAAGGAGAGTTGCAGCTCTATGAATAAAAACTTTTTAATTTTAGGTCAGTGAAAATACCGATAGCAAGAAATCTTTACCAAAATTTTTAAAAGAGAACTAAAATTATGAGAATATTTGTATATATCTTCTATTTTTTTTCCTGTTTTTTCCCTGAAAAATGTTACGTCAGTTGACATCCTCAAAAGGTTTTTCTATTCTTTTCCAGAAAACCTTCCCCCAGCGACTCAAATTCAGTCCCTCAAGGAGCTGATTGCCTCTGGAGTGGAACTGGGCTACATCAGTCCCGACTACAAACTGATCGGCCATCGCCAGGTCAGCGCAACGGAATGCCCAGGCCAAACGCTCTTCGATGAAATCTCCACCTGGGACCATTTTGCCCCCTCATAAGGAGGCTATTTGGGCCGTGATTACGACTAAACCTTTACCAAAATTATGATTGAAGACCACCGAACTATTTGTAAATATTAATTTCGGACCAACACGTACCTACAAAATACTGTGATTTTTATTATTTTATTAAATGAGTGTTGCTGTTATTATTTTGATGTTTTTTATATTTTTTTTCCATCCCTAGCATGTTTACAAAACGTTTACTAAGTATACATATCATCATATCATGTCCACGTTTCAGCTAGCAAGTGTACATAAACATACAATCATTTAACACAGTGACTCACGCTTTTGTCCCATAGAGGTAGGCAGAGGCTAGAGAACACCTGCAACTTTAATTAAATACTCCTTTGCAACAATATTTTTTGTAATAATCATAATTCTAATATATAAATTCTTCTGTTACTGGTGGATGAGTACACGCACAGCCGAAACGTAGAAAGCTGAAATTTGGGAAGTAGGTTCCTTGGGGAGTGCAGTTAAGTTCTAAGAGAGGTTTTTCCGAAATTCCAACGGAAACGGGAAAAAACGGAATATGCGCGTACGAAGTCGCGGGCAAAAGCTTGATTTACTATAATTTTATTTATGAACATCACGTTACTCAATCGCAGATGGCCATCATATTGCTATTTCCCGCCCCGTAGACTTAACGACTGGATAGATTTTAACAAATGAGGTATCATTACATTCGTCGAAGTGGTATAGGCTATATTAATATCGAAAATGAAACAAGACGGCAGCCGTTGTTAGCAGTGAAGTTGTATACTTTCGTGACATCGTCATGTAGAGTATCAAAATAAAAGACCTGGCGACAGGACTGGTCACAAGGAGAAAAGTAGAGATGTTAGGAAAATACAGACATGCTGTGTCGACACAATATAAATTGGATTAAGGGCAGAAGAATGATTTGAATGATGCGTATCATGGTAGAAGAAAAGTCCTCATTTTTGATCCTAGCAATTAGGTACAGACACATATTATGTATGTACAGACGACAGCACATCAAGCTACCCGAAACTGTCAAATATTCCCAATCAACCTTGAAACTAGTACTTTAGCGATAAAGTTGAAAATCTATTCAAGAAATTTGACAGATTGTGTAGCTTGATGTGCAATGCGGAGGCATAATACCTAAACATGAAAATATATAAAATATAATCCAGTCATTGTTTCATCATAGTTACGTTGTAGAACAGGGTAAACAATATAATATCACGATTAATTGATTCTTCATAGATAGCTTCAATCACAACTAACACTATGTAATCTTGTTTACTGATTTATAACAAATCAGTGAACAATATTACTCATGAATGCACAGCCATTTTAGTGAAGTGGTAAATAAATAACAATGGCACAGATCAATAACAACAAATAAATACTTGATTTTAAGTAGGTACTAAATCTAGGTAGAAAGTACCTTAACCAACTTCCTCTGTGTACTTTACCTCTTCCCTAGTAGGCACGAGCTACAGGAAAACGTGACACATCAAAACTTGAAGAGGTAGCGTGTGCCATACGTACCTACACAACTACCTACTCGAGTATTTTTTCGCCACTTATGGATAGTAAGTTGTAAAGTCAAAGGCTGGCTTTTCCCTCGGACAAAGGACAAGCATTGCCATACAACGTGGCAATGCTGCCAGCCTTTTGTGTACATTAGGTACCAGTGGCCAGCGATGCGGAGGAATTTCCGACGACATATTTTAGACACATGTCACCGGGAAATCGCAAACTCCATAAGATTATAAAATAACTTGAGAGATTGTAAACTCTCGTTAAATTGTCAACTGAACATTTGGAATACTTTTTTACGCATAAAAATTTGATAGTCTATAATCTCGCGAAATCATTCCGGGAAATTGTGGAATGACACAAACAGGTGACCAATCCCGAAATCGCGAAAATAAATCAGCTGTTCAGTCCATTTTGTCGAGTTATGCGCACATAAATATAAAGGGCAGTCGATTTTTTTTTTCGTGATTTTAGTG
>NDFZ01000884.1:0-12109 GCA_002192655.3 Mamestra configurata | reverse complement strand
ACTCAAAAGTCCACTGCGTGTCTGTGAAAAAAATGATGGTAGTAGAATAACGAATAACGAATTTAAAAGACAAAACTATCACAGCTAAGTAGGCTTTACAAATTAATGAGTAATAGTTGCAACTACGGAACCCTACACTGCGCGTGGCCCGACACGCACTTGGCCGGTTTTTTTTTCCCGTTCCCGTAGGAATTCGGGAAATGCTCTCTTAGTGCTCCCCTACACTCCCTAAGGAACCCACAATATTCAAGTTTTCTACGACCAGTAGTTTCGGCTTTGCGTTGTCTGTCAGTCAGTCATTGAAATTGTTTTTTTTATTTTTTATTAGTGGCCTCTCGCAATTCAACCTAGGAGGTTGGCGACTGCTTAACTGGTGGCGGCCTTAATTTAAATATTAAAGCTTCCAGCCAGGGCTTATTTTATTAACTTAGCGACTACACGCTAAGGGCACCCCCTGTGGGATAAGGGCCTTGGCTTAGGGCGTCGCTAGGGGGAGGACTGCTGGGAAAGAGCTGGATTGAATTAGATTATTATTTAGGGGTGACTTAAAGACTACAGGCTCAGCGGCGCTGCCTGGCTCGAGCAAGGGTCGGGGCGAACATTGACGAGGACTTCGCGACTGGCCTCGATGGCGGGAGCAGAAGGACGGCTGGTCTTGGGTTGGGCGCGTGATTTTGGATGGGCTTGACGTGAGTTTGAAAATGGAACTCGATATCGATCGATTTATATTCGAAATCAAAAATCACCCAGCTATTTGGGATGCTCTGCACTGCACTATGAATGGCAAATATGCGCCTTTGAATGAAATTTGTCAGAGCCGCCAGGAATCCACAAAACGCAACTAAGCGCGTGAGTGCGTAAAATACCCGCACGATGATGCAGATTTGCACTCCCGCAAGTATGCGCGTAGGTGCGTTGACACGCAACATGCAGCTTGATGCGTGGCAGTGTGATAATCGCCTAACGGGATATTTTAAAATTAACTATTATACTTTTGAGACCCTTACGATGAGCCCTTTGATTCCTCCAAAAAGTGACTCCATTTTCAAAATGTATTTATTTTCGTTACTCATCCGTGTTTGGGTCACAGAAGGTTAGATGTGTACCAAATTTCAACTGAATCGGTCCAGTAGATCCGGAGAAAATCGGCTGTGACAGACGTACAAATAGACAGACAACCGAGTGATCCTATAAGGGTTCCGTTTGTCGACACAGAGGTTCGGAATCCTAAAAAGGCAGATATAATCCGAAATATTTCGTTCCCCATTAGCAGTGTAAACATACGGTCGCTAGTTCGCGCCGCGCATTGTTGGTATACTTTCACAATGACCCTACTGAACATAGTGTCGTTTTATCACAAGTGCACATGGGGGATGGTACAGGTTATAGAGGAAAGCGGGTAAAAGAACTAAGCTATAACTCCTACTTCCGACCAGAGGGGCTAGCCTTTTATTTTTAACTGACTTCCTCTCCGACAGGACGTTCTCAATTCAGTTGTATGTTTTTTTACTGTTTGTTACCTCATAACTCCGTTATTTATGAAACGATTTGATTTTTTTTTAATGTGAAAGGATATTTTTTCGATTGTTTCCATAGAAATATCATAAAAATCGGTTCTGTAGTTTGGTTTTTAAATGAAAAAATAGCTGGAAAAAAAATGTAATCCAATTAAAAGAAGTTTCGTATTTTGCTTTCCTGTGACTTTCCAGTGGTTTTGTTAGGTGTTAGATACCAAAAGTGAAAAATAAAAAAATGTTTTTTACAAAAAAAAATGCAACTTCCAATAAAAAAAAAATTAAGTACAAAGCATAAAATAACTTTAATTTCGGAAGTCGATGTTAAATACAAAGAAACAACCAAAAATATTCGGTAGGTACATTATTTTTCCAGGGTTGCGGAATTTGTTCGAAAGAGTCACCGCGGCCCTGGAACGCAAAGGGCTTTAGTAGGAACACGGATGGGTTTTAGTCAGTAAGAGTTTGACACGCCCTTCCGCTCCACCCAGAGCAGAAGATCCCATCCTTAAAAAAAAAAGGTACTTAATTTTTGAAAATAGGACCACTCTCATAACTAACTGTCTAAATGTTACGCATTGGAATCTGTTTTGTTGTAAATTATAGTTGTAAGATCTCATTTTCTTAATGCCATTTGCTTTTTATTTTAGTTTTTCTTTCAAAATTCTGACACTTAGGGACTTGATACACAAAGCTGACAGGGCGCGTGGCGAGGGCGCTGACAAGATAAAATACAGGGCGTCAAAGGAACGAAATATACTTAGCGTCGCGGCCGCGCGGCACATTTTTATCACAACGCCCTGGGCCGCGAGCCCAGAGCCCGTTTCTATATCAAGTCCCTTATAGTTAAATATAAGTGTCAGAATTTTGAAAGACATAGCTGCTCCAACGGCTTCGCTCGCGTGAATGTAGGATATTATTTCACGAGAACATACTCTTGGGATTAAAAAATATACAATGTCACAAGACATTAAATTTTTATACTGGACATAGAATACTAATACTATATTCTAGAAGGTCTACCCGTGTACCAATTATTATCCTGAGTAGTTAAGACGTGAAAAGCTAACAAACAAACAGACAGACATATTTAATTTTACAAAGTTATTGTGTTTATTTTTTAATTTATTAAGGGCTGATTTTTCAATGGTCTGATATCATTAACCTGGGGAAATAAAAATGGCGGATTGATAGCTTTTGACATATTTTCCATACAAACCCCTATTTTTTATTACTTGGTTAAAATTTGTCCGACTATTAAAAAATCAGGCCTAACTTATTTGCTTTATTCTTTTAACTTAGACCAAAAACAAAACACAGGCACTAACACGATATTGCTTTTTCCCATATAGGACCGTTCCTTTTTCATGTAAAATATGTCGGTGTCCCACCTAGCACGAGTATGTAGATCGGACCTTATTTCCAGAACGATATAGCCAATGTGTGATACCGCCCTTAGATCTCGAGTTATAGGAGGATTCTGAAGGACTGTATTATGTGGGTGAAAGGGTCAGGTTTCTATGACTGCTAAAAATGTTGAAAGTCTATGATAATATTGAAGAGACTATGGATGAAAAGATCCTTAGGTCCAGTTTTAGAAACGAAGATTGGATAAAGAGGCTTTAACAGAAACTGTGATTTTTTAAATGAATTTGCAACGGCTAATCGCATCGCATCACTTGACTTGCTTTTGATACGGTACGAGACAGTCATTTCTTTTCCGAATCCCGATGTTTATTTAAGTACTAATATTTGAAAGAAAAAGAGTTTATTTGTTCCAAGCAATCAAAAAACAACATGGAATGCGTCAGCATACCAATTTGACATGTTGTTTTTTGATTGTCTCATTCTACCGGTTTTGCTTGTATGTCATTTAAACTTTGATTAAAGATGACATTAAAATTACCATTGACAATAAAAATGTTAATGTAGTACCTAAATTAATTGTTACTGGCTAGTGTACATATTAATACTCGAGGGGTTTGGCGCTGATAGTCGAAATACAGGCTTTGCCTAGTTCGACTATTTCCGTCCGTCTAACTGTCAGCACGCTGTATCTCAAGAAACGTAATAGGTAGACATTTGAAATGTTCACAGAGTATTTATATTGCCGCTATACAATTAAATAAAAAAAATATTAAATTTAATATTAAAGGGACTCCTAAACAAGAAACGTGCTTTTTTCGATTTATGGTACGGGACCTATCGTGTGGGAGTCCGACTCGCACCTGGCCGGTTTTTATTTTATTTTAATCTATCACAAGAAGCCCTGCCACTTTAGAAAACATGTATTAAAAAAATAGTCATTTGTAAATTATAATTATCAATGCAATTAAAACCGACGTCTCTATCATGTCTATTGGAAAATACAACAGAGCTAAAACAGTCGACTATCTCCAGCAATATAATATAAAAAAACATTGTACAGAAACTCCGTATCCGCATAATCGAAAGAACGAGAAATTCCTTTTGTGCCAAAGTGTTTTGTAATAACGTTTTTTTGTAACGTTCCCCGGCGCTGTAATCAAGTTATTTTAGCAAAAGTCAGTTTTAATTAAAGTAAATTAATAAGAAACCCATCGTCCGCGACATTGTTTTGATATTTTCGTTTTAAAGAGGACGAGGGAAAGGTCGGTAGGGAGTTTGTATTTCTTTTCTTTTTGCTTTTACTTGCGTTTTGTGCCGTTGTTGTGCATGTTTTGGAAGTTTTCTTGTTTCCCTCCACGCATTTTTCAACACTATTAATCTAAGATCCCAAGTAAGATCGACCTTCACCCACCTGCTTACTGGATGACTTCTGACTTCTTCTTCCCAGCTAAAACACTAGGAAGTGGTGACGGACGGGTGTTTTGGGGTCTGTCTTTATGTTGAACTTTGACGTTCAAAAAGCACTGGCTCTCAGCCTAATTTGAATAAATGACTTTTGATTTTGATTTTGATGAAAATATTTTCAAATAAAATATGTTTCTGAACATATACCATGCCGTACAAAATATGGTAAAAAAGTATGAAAAAAATAAATTAAGACCCTCACAATAAGGCATTCGATTTGATATTTCAAACAGTACAGTTTGAAAATCGTTTTATTGAAATTTTCTTGTTTATCCCTCAAAAAGTGAACATGATACCTACTCAAAATTTACCTGTTTACGTAACGTTTCGGTCACATGAGTTCATATGTGTACCAAATTTCAACAAAACCGGTCTCATAAATTCGGAGAAAATTAATTGACTGTGATAGACGAACAGACAGAGAGACAGACAACCGCGTGATCCTATAAGTGTTCCGTTTTATACGGATCTTCAGAACCCTAAAAGTGCGAAAGTTTGAATGGATGGATGGATGTTTGTTATTCAATCTCGCCAAAACAGGTTCGGATGAAATGACAGTTAGACAGACAGACAGACAGGCAACCGAGTGATCCTATAAGTGTTCCGTTTTATACGGATCTTCAGAACCCTAAAATTGCGAAAGTTTGAATGGATGGATGTTTGCTATTCAATCTTGCCAAAACAGGTTCGGATGAAATGACAGTTAGACAGACAGACAGACAACCGAGTGATCCTATAAGTGTTCCGTTTTATACGGATCTTCAGAACCCTAAAAATGCGATAATTTGGATGGATGGATGGATGTTTGTTATTTAATCTCGCCAAAACAAGTTCGGATGAAATGACAGTTAGACAGACAGACAACCGAGTGATCCTATAAGTGTTTCGTTTTATACGGATCTTCAGAACCCAAAAAATGCGATAATTTGGATGGATGTTTGTTATTCAATCTTGCCAAAACGGATCTGGATGAAATGACAGTAAGATAGACAGACCGACAACCGAGTGATCCTACATCGTGTAACAGAATAAACGCAATACCTCTTAAGGGGTCAATGTACCTAATCATCATTATGAAAAACTTTTTCCATGGGACCAACCGAAAGAAAATCAGCTGTTCAGTACATTTTGTCGAGTTATGCGCACAGAAATGTATGGGGCAGTCGTTTTTTTTTCGCAATTTTCGTGTTAGTCCCATTGTGAAAGTTGTTCATAATTATGAGTACAATGATCCCTTAAGAGGTATTGCGTTTATTCTGTTACACGTTGTAGAAATGTTCCGTTTTAAATGGATGTTCGGAACCCTAAAAAAGCGAAAGTTTGGATGGATGGATGTTTGTTTCTCAATTACGCCGGAACGGATCTGAATGAAATGTGGATTAGCACAAAGGTAGATTTATACTCTGAAATAACACACAAGATACTTTTCATCCCGGAAGTATGTTCCCTTGGGATACATTTACGATAGTCACGCGGGCAAAGACGTTAGCTCAAGCTAGTCAATAAATAAAATTGATACCTCACGAGGGAGTAAAGTACAACAATATTCTATCAAATACCACACAGTCTTTGTACCGACGAAATATGTCACTGACTTCCCATATTTCTTATATATTGAGTCAACTTACAGAAAAAATGCTGAGTAATAATCAGCTAGCACGCCAAATATTTTCCCTTACGGAATATTAAGACGAGCGACAAAACGAGACGAATATTACTTTCGTCTATAACATATCGCCTTCAGAAAACTCGTGTCACGGTCCCAATTTAAATACACCGAACCGTCACCCGAAGCCAATAACTTGTCACGTATATGTTAAGAAAATGAAATTCCCGGGACAGACAGGCACAAATTAAATAAAGAAAAGCGATACTCAATATAAGTCGGGACACGTACAAAATGATAAATTCTTTCATTTGTACCGTTTTCATTTAATTTATACAAATTTCCTCCCAAGTGGTGCGGTGTTAAGGTGTGCACATAGTGGCTGATAATTACTAAGATTTAAAAATCAAATTTTTAGCTTTTTGATTTAGTAAAACTATTTAATCTCTGTTTACAAATCATCATCTGCCTATCCTTTTCCCAATTATATTGGGGTCGGCTTCCAGTCAAACCGGATTCAGCTGAATACCAGTATTTTACGTGGAGCGGCTGCCAACCAGACCTCCACAACCCATTAACTGGGTAACACGGTCCTCATTGGTAAGACTGGTATCAGATTTTCTGGCTTCTGACTATTTGTAACGACTGCCAAAGATCTACAAATGACAGCCGGGACCAACGGCTTAACGTGCTTTCCGAGGCACGGAGGAGTCTCGGTATGTTAAGATGGTCACCCATCCACAGACCAACCCCGGCAAGCGTTGCTTAACCTTGAAGATCGACCCTTGCGGTTGTTATTATTTAGCCACGAGCTCTGTTTACAAATGAACAATAGTAGTAACTAAAACGAACAAATACACTAAACTAAAATATAGCATCAAAAAATTCGCCCTCAACGCTGTCAGCTGGTGATGTGCCCAAGAGACTGGCGGCATTGCCACTTTGAATGGCAATGCTTAGTCTTTGCCCAAAGTAAAAGCTCTTGGGTCACGGGAAGTGACAACCAGCCGTTTCGAAATTTCTTTGAAAAGGCTGTGAGCACCACCAATGGCCCGACAGTTTCAACTTTGGGGTTTAAACGCTCGGGCCATCGGCTCGAAAATATATGTAGTTACAAATAAGTTGTAAGGGTATATTTACGCCGCTTGAAGTTTTCTGCAGTCGCAGCGGCAGCGCCAGCCCAACACGATGGGATGGCGCATGAGATCTTAGACTTACTAAATCACGCCAGGCCTTAGAGATACTTTATTTTTTATTTTTTGGAAAGAACAAAAACAAACAAGTTACGCCAAGTATCTACCATCCTGCCAGGTTTGCGGTTTTTTTTCGAAAGAGTCACCGCGGCCCTGGAACGCAAAGGACTTTAGAAGGAACACTGATGGGTTTCAGTCAGTAAGAGTCTGACAAGCCCTACCGCTCCACGCAGAGCGGAAGAAGTCATTTGATGATATCCCATCCTTAAAATAAAAGTATCTACCAAAAGGAATACGAATAAAAAACAAAATTAAAGGGTTGAAAATCTAAATTGGGTTCGGTTGTGATAAAAATACAAAAATATACTATTTTATCAAATTAAATCATCATCTACAATACGAGTCAGTTCTCCACCTAAATACAAACATAGCCACCTCTTTACAAACACCTAATAACAAATTTGAACGTGTCTTTGTCCCTATTCACGAATATAATTTGGAAAGGCATCGCATAATAGCCCCCGATGGTGAGATAACAGACAGGAAATAGAACCCTGTTTTGTGATGGTCCTAATTTGTTTCACAATGTTTCATGGAACTGATATTATGTGGCGAAACGATTCTTTTTGTTAAATTGAAAAAGGGATATCTTCTCGATTGGGTGTCCACGTTGATGGGTTTTGAAAATTTTTATTATATTTTTAAGTATCATTTTGTTATTGAACGAATTTCTTATCAGTAGCAGTATCGACAGGTTGTTCGATTACTTGAATTTATATCTTGGGTATNTGAGATAACAGACAGGAAATAGAACCCTGTTTTGTGATTGTCCTAATTTGTTTCACAATGTTTCATGGAACTGATATTATGTGGCGAAACGATTCTTTTTGTTAAATTGAAAAAGGGATATCTTCTCGATTGGGTGTCCACGTTGATGGGTTTTGAAATTTTTTATTGTATTTTTAAGTATCATTTTGTTATTGGACGAATTTATTATCAGTAGCAGTATCGACAGGTTGTTCGATTACTTGAATTTTTATCTTGGGTATGCTTAAAAGATAGTTTTGTATCATTATCATCATCATCATCATGAAATGAAGTCAATTTCCGCTTTGACAATTTTGGCAAATTGAAAGCACATTTTCATAAAAATCTCCCTTGATAGCCTTTCATTAACTCGCGTGGATGGAAATATTTTTATGCTAATAGAATAGAATACATGTTATAATTATTTTGTCAAACCATTCTTAATCTAATTATCTTCATATTTAATTTAAAACTAGATTGTAGTTTAATTTAAAGTATTTTTTGTACAACTTCCTTATGTACCTATGCGGTGTTTACCTATAAGTGATTGTTTCACTGATGTATAATAATTTATTGCATGATATTAAAACCAGTGTTAACAATTGTTGTTGAACACTAAATAAAATAAAATAAAAAAACAAATCATTATTTCATCGGTGCACCTTGTGGAGTTCAAGCTGCGTCTTCTGGTACGCGGTCGTCACTCCAGAACTTATGAACAATGCCCTACCCATATTTCGTGTAGTGATTCTTAATTGATCTTTTTTTTAAGCTGTCCTACAATATGGAACGCTTATCTTAAAAAATAATAGCAATACACATTCTGAGAGAAGAGCAAGCAAGCAAGAGAATAACATACTGCTGTCACCAGTTCGTTTGGCCCAACACGGCGATCCCAAAAACACTACTGTATCACCATTAAATAAAACATAAATAACTCAAAACAAAATTCAATTCCCAATCCTCCGAAACCCATCCCCACATCAAAAGACCACAAAGCACTCATACATCATAATAATAGCAATATTCTTCGATTCCCAATCCGCCATATTTTTCCATGGCTCCATTATGCGCGCGCCCGAACACAAACAATAATAAAGAGACGCTGTTAATCTTGCTTCGACTGTGACCACTTTATTAGACATAGACACCCGTGTATAGAGAAATATACGCCTTCGGGGAAAAGTTGGTGGTGGATGTCGTGTTGCTGGATGTGACACACTTTCCTATAATATTATTATTCCTTTATTTCAGGCAACTCTCGCCCATACAATACACAAATACAAAACATATAAAAACTATACCAATGCATTTAAAATATAACTTATTAACTAAGACACACGAAGTGACGGCGTTGAGTTACGCAGCGCGGTGTCGCGTAGCCTGCCGCAAAAACGTCGGTAAACTACACCCTTTGGCCAAAACTCTTCCTTTTGGAACGTGTTGAGATGTTGTGTCGGAACCCACACAACAAACGACTTGAAGTTGGTGTTGTGACGCTGTTCCAACTTCTAGACCCTAAAGGTCCAGTTGGTCTTCACCTTCATGTACTCCACGATTTCCTTAATCTTCGTGGCGTGATGCAGTCGGGACACATAAAGCAACGTCAAATTAAGTCGAGGTTTTAAGTACTTTTAAGATAAGGTAAGCAAGTCTTTTACTATTACAGGTCCCTGAATATAGGTACATGCTTATTTTTTTAATTTATGTTTGAAAACGTATTTTTAATATTCTTTCGCATGAAAGTCGCAATTTGTCAAATATTTGTATTGCTGCGATTTTGCTGCGAAAAATGATGCGAATACGTTGCTTAAAAAATAGTTGAATTGGCCCTCAGGTTAATTATTGGGTTTATAGTGACATTTGCTGGTGAAAATAGAATCTTGACGTATTTTAACCGTCTTCAAAAAACGGGGAGGTTCTCAATTCGTTTGTATGTATCAAGGTACTACAACCCACAAGAAAGACCTTATCGATAGTACATTCACCTACGACCAAACCGCTTCCAGTCTCCCTAACTCCTGAATTGCCGTTTAAACTTACACCGTCTGAATTTATGGGGGCCACTTTAGTTCGTGCATAGGTGGGTGACTGGAGTAGAAAGCGCCGTAGTCTAACTTCAGCATCTAAGTGTTTGCACCACTGTCTATTCCGTATATGCTAATTTCGCTTTAAAGTTTTGGAAGCCCGTTCTTGCACTTGAAAGTTGGTCTTGAAATAAATATGAAGTTTGATGATGTCAGTTTGTTTAGGTTGAAGAAGTCCTGTTTTGAATTAGAAGTAGTGGTTGGGTTATGAGTCGTCTTTAAGTTTTAACATTTAGAGGCTTCGGAAAAGATCGAAGTTTATCGGAAATTATGGTAGGCTCCAGATAATAGTGCAATAACGGCCATTGACCCACATTCATGTATTGACTTTCTTATTATCAAAAACAGAAATAAAGACATAAAGCTGTCCTTAATCGACTTCTATCGTGATCCCTTACATTCTTTTGTAATGAAATACGGTTCATAATTTATTATTCGGGTATCTACGAAGGGGATATGAGGGAAAGGTCAATGTACTTTATTGTAAGTTATCTGGCGCCTACTAAAGGTGCGTAATTTTTCAGTTGATTTTTTTGTAAGTTACGTCTACAAACGGCCTTCAATTGTTATTTTTCGCACTGGAGTACACACTGCGACACTGTAAGATTGTATTAAACCTTGGTTATGTTATAAAACCCCGATAGTTTTCTCGTACGTGTCTTGTCGAGAAGAAACAGTTAACTATCTTATTTATTTTTTATAAACTTACGATTTACAATAACCCGGTGATATATTCATTCATTCCTTCGACGAATATGAAAGCACGTTATATGCAGGGACAGTAAAAATCGATTCATATTCCAGCTATTTGTTCTAGCCCATCCCGATAGGTCTAGCTTTTGTCCGCCGACTTCGAACGCGCACATCCCATTTTTCCCCGTTCTCGTAATTTCGGGAAATCCTCTCTTAGTGCTCCCCTACACTCCTCAAGGAACCTATATGCCAAATTCAGCTCTATATGATCAGTAGTCGGCTGTGCATTGTCTATCTATCACTTACTCAGACACTTAGTCAGTTAGTAACGGAAGAATTTTATATAAATAAATAAATAAAGAAAGAAAGAAAACTTCTTTATTTGGCACACATAGTTAAACACAGTAAAAGTACTTATGAAAAAAAATCGAAGGTTAATTTAAACAAAACAATAACATTGTGTGTCATACGGCTGCTCCAAATAGGTCCAGTTCAGCAAAACGCTGGTATCCAACAGAACCTAACGTTGAAGTGTAGGTACGGACGTAAATCAGATTTGTGAAGTGTTAAATATACAGGTAAATAGATATTATGTTAATGTGTAGTAAATGAAAATAATAATTTGGTATTTAATGATAGATTAGTTTGTATAAATTAAAGTAATAAGTAAAATAAAGAAATAACACGCGCAAATATCATCAAATTAATTAAAAGTAAAACCATGTCTTCTCAAAACTTTCTACAAGACAAACGGAAACCGGTTACATGTGATTTCCAACCCCGACACTCGCAGCACTCGGCACATATAGATATAGATTGATTCAAAACTATTATGATGTCAATAAAAAAAACAAGCCCATATCTTCTAAGACTAATTGACGTCATCAAAACCCACAATTAACAGAGCACTAAGTAGGGCAACTGTCGAACACAACTGGCCACGTGGCTTTGAGCCTTTAACCGTCACAGCCAGTGCTCTCCAGTTATGATGCTAAGGCCCACAGAACTCGAAAATGTTTAGCGCCGGCGGCTAGACATGGCATGACTTCTTCCACTCTGGGTGGAAGGAAGGGAGTGTTCCTCTAAATGCCCTTTGCGTTTCAAGGCCGCTGAGACACTTTCGAATAAGTTCCGCAACAGAATATGGCTTGAATAGCTCCAAAACAGATTATTAACAAAAAAAAAAAATTAAAACCCTTACAATAAACCTTTTAATTTTATATGCCACACGGTACAGTTTGAACTACTTTTTTTTAAATTTTCTAGTTTGTCCTGCAAAAGTGACCCCCATATTCAAAAATTAATTAATTAACAGACTTCTTTACGTAACGCGTCCGTGTTTTGGGTCACAGAAGTTCATATGTATAGTGTAGTGTC
>NDFZ01000882.1:0-12101 GCA_002192655.3 Mamestra configurata | reverse complement strand
GCAGAAGGTGTATTCCTTCAGACCTATCCGAGTCGGGGTGCCCCAAGCCCCGACACATCTCGAGTTAGTTAAAAAGCACAGAGAACTTAGAATGCAAGAGCGAGCGAAGCGAGCTCGGGACTTTGGGCACCGGGGTGCCAGGTTAGGTTAGAAGGGTTTTGGGCTGGTTGTTTATTTTTTTAATAAAACCACCCAGAAATAGTATGACCACGTTAAGTGGCATAGGGGGGTGGTATCTTCCCTCCCCGATAAATCAGATTTATGATATTAAAAAAAAACTCAAATTTAACCTCAAAATGAGATTTATAAAATAATATTATTATGCTTGGTGCAAATAAACTCTTTTTATTTCTATCTTAACAGACAGATATGTAGCTAGGGAGTTTGTTGCTTGCCCAGCTTCAAAAGTAGGAAGTGGTGACGGGCAGGCGTTTTTGGAACGTTCAAAATGTGCCAGCTCTGACTTTTACTTTATTATCTTTTGGCAAGCTAAGCACCTTGTCGGCGGTTCGACCTTACTTACCATCAATTGTTAATAAGAGTGTAAGGCCATGGTCTCAGAACAAGGTCTAATGTGCGATCGGCACCATGATACAACTCATTTAATTAAACATAATTAATGGTTGTAATATAATTTGCATTAAGTATTCGTACGAGCTCCCGGTGTATCTTTTTTTTAAATAAAAATGAGTTTGCTCGTGACTCTAGTCTAGATCATAGATGACAGAGGCAAAGTCGACGATANAGATGACAGAGGCAAAGTCGACGATGGGGCGAGCTTACCCAGAAGAAGCCTGTTGACTCTAATTTTATTTATTTATTTTTTAGGCTCACACAATTGTTAACACCAAAAATATTACAAAATTCTTAGCTTAAAACAATGGTGTAGTGTCACAATTTTTTTTTTAAATTTTGAAGAGATTAGGGTTATATGCGTTCGGAAACAGACGCAGGCAGAAAGTTCCACTCCATTGTTGTGCGCATTATAAAAGACGTTTGGAAACGTTTAGTGCGAATTGGTGAAATAGCAACAAGGTAGGGATGGTAACTTGCAGTGCGTCTATCTACGTCTATCAGTCAATCTAATCAAGTAGGAAGGTAAATTTGGTCAGTGCATCGTTTTAGGGGCTTTAAATACCTTTATAGATAAAGGAATCTGCCTAGTCATGNTCCACTCCATTGTTGTGCGCATTATAAAAGACGTTTGGAAACGTTTAGTGCGAATTGGTGAAATACCAACAAATAAATACCAACAAATAGCAACAAGGTAGGGATGGTAACTTACAGTGGGTTTATCTCCGTCTATCAATCAATCTAGGCAAGTAGGAAGGTAAACTTGGTCAGTGCGTCGTTTTAGGGGCTTTAAATACCTTTATAGATAAAGGAATCTGCCTAGTCATAGCTCTCAGTCTACCCGGATGCTGCTGAATACCAGTATTTTATATGAGCGACTGCCTATCTGACCTCCAAAACTCAGTAACTGGGTAAAATAGTATTCCTTGGCAAGACCGGTGTCAGATATTCTGGCTACCATCTCTCGTAACGACTGTCAAATATCTACAAATGACAGCCATGACCAACGGCGTTACGTGCACCCATCCGCAGACCGACCTCGGCAAGTGTTGCTTAACCTTGAAGTTCAACCGGTTCCTCGCTGTTTCATATCCAATAACCGCTGTTGGTTATATCACTAATAAATTATAATTGTTGTCTGGCCCTAAACCTTGATAACAGGATTCTGGTATGTGCGTTATTATATATTATGTAAATACGTCATTAACATCATACTTATAAATTGACATTTCAAGGTTTTTAGGAACTTAACAATAAGTTTCGCAGACGACTATCTTTTGCACGCGGCTTTACTCCCGTATCTGACATCCAAAGAAACGTACATTTTTAGGGTTCCGTTCCCGAAGGGTAACTAACGAAACCCTTTTACTAAGCCTCCGCTGTCCGTCCGTCTGTCTGCCAGCGGGCTGTACCTATCCCAAGAACCGTAATAGAATACAGTTGAAATTTTCAGTGTGTATTTCTATTACCGCTATAACAACAAAATAATAAAAATTAAATTATAAATTAAAGCTGTTCCCGTTTATGATACGGAGCCCTTCGTGTGAGGCTCCGACTCGCACTTGACCGGTTTTTTCGAACAAATGAACAAATGACACAGAACGGTGTTTTTTCAGTTAAGAATTTCATTAATCAAATTTTCATCGTTTCACATTGGATATGTCACCGGAAAATTGCAAACGCCATAAGATTGTAAAATATCTTATGAAAGACATTAGAAAATATTGAATTTGGATGGGTTTTATTGTATTTAAAACGTTTTTTTCATAATTTATCGAGAAATTATAATCCTATAAAGACTTATTACAATCTTACGGAGCCTGCAATTTCCCGGTGACGAAAACAAAGTGATACTTAATTCGTTGGCAAGTTTTGAGGTGGTGAAATATTCATGAGTTTATATGTATAACTGTGCTATCGTCTGTCGTAGTGTCTGTCTGTCCGTTTTTCATACTCCTGTGAATCATGAAAAGTGCATTTTTTATTTATTTAAAGATTATAGGAAAGCCTATAAAATGTTTTTAAAATACATGTAAAATAAATATGATTCATCCGGAGTACGACTCGCANTACCATCTCTCGTAACGACTGTCAAATATCTACAAATGACAGCCATGACCAACGGCGTTACGTGCTTTCCGAGATACGGTATGTAATGGATGGTCACCCATCCGCAGACCGACCTCGGCAAGTGTTGCTTAACCTTGAAGTTCAACCGGTTCCTCGCTGTTTCATATCCAAGAACCGCTGTTGGTTATATCACTAATAAATTATAATTGTTGTCTGGCCCTAAACCTTGATAACAGGATTCTGGTATGTGCGTAATTATATATTATGTAAATACGTCATTAACATCATACTTATAAATTGACATTTCAAGGTTTTTAGGAACTTAACAATAAGTTTTGCAGACGACTATCTTTTGCACGCGGCTTTACTCCCGTATCTGACATCCAAAGAAACGTACATTTTTTCGGGTTCCGTGCCCGAAGCGTAACTAAAGAAACCCTCCGCTGTCCGTCCGTCTGTCGGTCAGCGGACTGTTCCTATCTCAAGAACCGTAATTGAATACAGTTGAAATTTTCAGTGTGTATTTCCATTGCCGCAATAGCAACAAAATAATAAAAAAATAATTAATAATTTAAGGGGGTTCCCATACAATAAACGTGTTTTTTTCGATTTATGATACGGAGCCCTTCGTGTGAGGCTCCGACTCGCACTTGGCCGGTTTTTTCGAAGAAATGAACAAATGACACAGAACGGTGTTTTTTTCAGTTAAGAATTTCATTAATCAAATTTTCATCGTTTCGCATATGGATATAGCACCGGAAAATTGCAAACGCCGCAAGATTGTAAAATATCGCGTGAAATTGTTTCTTAATAAGACACGGATATATTGGAAACAATTTAATTTTGATGGGATTTATTGTATATGTCACCGGAAAATGGCAAAGCGCCGTTAGATTATAAAATATCGCGTGAAATTGTATTTTATTTTTTAAATAAGAAACTATTGAATTTGGGTGGGATTTATTGTATTTAAAACGTTTTTTTTCATAATATATCGAGAAATTATAATCTGATAAAGATTTATTACAATCTTACGGAGTCTGCAATTTCCCGGTGACGGATACAAGGTGATTTTTTAATTCGTTGGCAATTTTTGAGGGAGTGAAATATTCATGGGTTCATATGTATAACTGTGCTCAGTTTTAGGGTTCCGTACATAGGATCACTCGTGTGTCTGTCTGTCCGTTTTTCATACTCCTGTGAATTATGAAAAGTGCATTGTTTATTTATTTAAAGATTATAGGAAAGCCTATAAAGGAAAGAAAGATGATTTTAAAATACATGCAAAATAAATATTATTCATCCGGAGTCCGACTCGCACGTGAATTTAATTTTAATTTTATAAATATAATTTTTAAGCACTCTTCTAATTTTAATTTTTTCGCACTCTATTTTTATAATAGGTCCTATCTATAGTTCGTCGAGTTATGCGAACCGAATGTATTGTAGTTATTTTTTTTTCATCCAGTACAAAATTGATCCCATAGTAAAAGTTTTTTTTTTTAATTTATGAATAAGTATATCTTCACTCCCGGAAATATTGACCAAAAGTTGAAAGTCACGCAATAAATTATATTGTATAATAGGTACGTCAATACAAACGNTAATAATATTCAATTAAAAATATTTATTTATAATTTATTTTTTCGCACTCTACTTTTATATTAGGTCCTATCTACAATTCGTCGAGTTATGCGAACCGAATGTATTATAGTTATTTTTTTTTCATCTAATACGTTTGATCCCATTGTAAAAGATTTTTTTTATATTTATGAATAAGTATACCTTCACTCCCGGAAATATTGACCAAAAGTTGAAAGTCACGCAATAAATTATATTGTATAATAGATACGTCAATACACACACACTTGGCAATTAATAAACATCTACTTTCCGACCGTGACCATGAATGGTATCATTAAACTTGATTTAAGATACGCGTGCTAATCAAATTCATTGACGAGCAGATAAGAACCTTACCGTTTGACCTTTAAGATCAAATTAGCAATAACATTAGGAAGTATTATGTAACCTTTTACAACTTCCTAGTTTGAAGTTTGACAGATGTCATGAGTTCGTATTTCGAAATGAAAAAGTTAACTAAGGTCGACGCAAACTTACGTGGGGATCGTGCGATCGATGGCCCTGTATGGAGCCCCGATCTGGGCGGCTGACCTGACGGCCAGCACCATCACTGTTCTGCGGAAGCCGCAGACGGTGATGGCCGTCAGAGTCATCAGGGGATATCGCACGATCTCCTACGAGGCGGCTTGCGCACTGGCCGGATCTCCGCCGTGGGACCTGGAGGCGAAAGTGCTCGCGTCACTGCATAGGTGGCGCGAGGGCGCGCGGGCGCGCGGCGAAAGACTGACGCAGCAACACTTGGAGCTGCGTCGGTCGCAGCTGCGCGAGGTCCTGGTGGCGGAATGGCGGGACAGGCTTTCGAGCCCTTCCGCCGGCCTCATCACCATCGAGGCCATCCGGCCAGTGCTCGACCTCTGGCTCGGGAGAAGGCACGGCTCCCTGTCGTTTCGTGCGACGCAGGTCCTCTCGGGGCATGGCTGCTTCGGGAGGTTCTTGTGTCGCATAGGCAGGGAGCCGGACGCTCGATGCCACCACTGCGTCGACTGTCGGGAGGACACGGCACGGCATACGCTTGCAGAGTGTGCAGCTTGGGAGGAGCCGCGCCGTGCCCTCATCTCTGTTGTAGGCGGTGACCTCTCGCTGCCGGCCGTAGTCCATGCTATGGTCGGCGGTGAGGAGTCCTGGGACGCGGTGGTCTCCTTCTGCGAGACAGTTATCGCGCAGAAGGAGGCTGCGGAAAGGGAGAGGGAGATCACAACCGCTCTCCCTGCCCGCAGCAGGCGCATCGGGCGTCGGAGGAGGGCATACGCTGCCCTCTTCCGGCCCCCCTAACTGGGTCCAGGGGCGGCGGACTTGGGGATGTCCGTCGCCCCCCACTCATCCGGACCCGAGGTGGCGGCGCGTGGTGTTCCCGTGCGCCCCTCTTTGACGTAGCGAGGGGAGTTAAACACCTCACTCCCCTCGCCGACGCGAGGTGGCCCGCAGTGGCGGGCCGGCACCAGCCGGGGATTGCGGAAGTCGCTTACGTTCCCGCGATCCCCGGCGTAGGTGGGAGATGGAACACCGGGGTGGTTTTAGTCAGTAAGAGTCTGATAGACCCCTCCGCCCGCCCCAGGGCGGAGGACATCCATGAGGATTTCCACCCGAGATCAAAAAAAAAAGGTCGACGCAACATAGCAGTTAGGCGTGTTAAGGTGGGTACTGACCGGTGTTAGGAGGCGTAAGGTAACATGTTACAAAGCGAGTATTCGTGCAGTCAGTAGGTGGAAACGATCATGATACGTATGTGTTTTGTTTTACACAGATAACATAAACAGATCGCTGCGAATGTTACATTACGGCCCGTAAAAGTGGTCAGTACGATACGATAGTATAAGCGAGTGGGTTTACCTACTAGAAGGTCGATTAGGTAAAGCCACGCATGGTATTACTGTTGCTGTGACCACTCTGACTTCTTTTCCACGCTGCACAACTTTGACACTTTTTTATTATTGAGACTAGCGGACGTCAAGTCGTTTCACCCGCATAGTTCCCGTTCCCGTGGGAGTACGGGGATAAAATTTCCTATGTTACTATCCTAGCTAGCCTATGTTACTCGCTGATAATGTAGCTATCCATTGCTGAGATTTATTCAAATCGGTCCAGTAGTTTTTAAGTTTATTCGTTACATACAAAAATACAAATCTTTCCTCTTTACTATATTAGTATGGATGGGTTTGCTCTTGACCCTAGTCTAGGTCATAGATGACAGAGACAAAGTCGACGATGGAGCGAGCTTACCCAGAAGAAGCCTGTTCACTCTAATTTTGAAGAGATTAGGGTCGTATGCGTTCGGAAACACAGACGCAGGCAGAGAGTTCCACTCCTTTGCTGTGCGCAGTATAAAAGACGTTTGGAAACGTTTAGTGCGAATTGGTGGAATAGCAACAAGGTAGGGATGGTAACGTGCAGTGCGTCTAGATGTCCGATGGTAGAAGGGAGCCGGTGGGATGAAGTCTCATTGAACAGTAGGATTGTAACTCAGTAGCGTGTAAATAAGAAAGCCAGTATCCCAACCATAAGCAGTGTAGAGAACCTAGCACCTGATACTTCTAGTGATTTCGTTTTAGCGTGGATTTTCTCCGAAATGTGTCTTCGAAAGATCCCGAAAAGTAAACTAGGTACCTAATATCGACCTATCGTTTTTCATGAGATAAAAATATTGATCATAACGATATAACCCAACTGCTCCAGAAAGAGGGTAATGTTTTTGAATGAATGAATGAATGATAGATTCATTTGCAAGAATATAGGTAGCTAACATAAGTTCTTAAGATATAGGTATGGGTTTCACTATATTCTGCATTTCAGCCGTACAAATATTTGGATTTTACATCTTGGTTATACTTATTAAATAGCATGCAATTGTCTTATATATATATATAGTATCTTAATATATTTATTTTTTGTTTACGTGTGTATGTCACTGAACTCCTCCTAAACGGCTGGACCGATGTTGATGAATTTTTTGCTGTGTGGTCAAGGGGATTCGAGAATGGTTTAAATTCACAATTGTAACCGGTAGGTGGCGCTGCAATCGATTTCTATAATTTGTCGTCATATACAAAGCAAACGTTCAGACAGCACAACGTCTGTCGGGACCGCTAGTATTATATAAAAATATTAATAATAATTTCATAATTTAAATTTAGATTACAATGCAATTAATAAAACGATTCTATTCATTTAAAATAATCACAGTAATATTATAAAAGTGAAAGTTTGTGAGTGTGAGTGTGAGTGTGAGTGTATGTTTGTTACTTCTTCATGCGCAAACGGCTGCACCAATTTTGATAAAATTTGGTATGCAGGAAGCTGACACTCTGCATTAACACGAAGGCTATATATGTACATATAAAACGTTTAAGTGTATCTGATAAACCACGGGTAATACCGCGGTACGCAGCTAGTAATTTATATTATTAATGTCAATGTGACCTGCGACAACAGTAGCTATGAGGCTTCAGCCTAATTTTCTTGTCCCTTTGAAATACTCTTGTGGGAAAAAACGTGTGCGTGGCAATGAACTAGTACCGACCGTATCTTAAAACAAACAAAATAAATTAATTCTAAACAGCAAACAATAGTCGTTTGGACTGCTCTCATTGTGTCGAATTATCATAATACAACAATAATTAGCATTTATAACGACTTGCCAACAGACAGACGGATAAACAGAAGGTTTTCGAAGATTTTATTACAGTTTTTAATTTTTGACAAATGTGACTAAACATACGGCGAGTTTGTGGTTTGGCGTCCGTCCCGTATGTCTGTCGTGCGCCAACCGTGTCGTCAAAAAAGTGTCGTGTTTAAATGACAGCCGGGACCAACAGCTAACTTGCTTTCTGAGGTACAGATTTTTTATTTTTTTTGTGAGTGGCGTCTCGTAGTTCAAACTATAAGATTGTCGAATGCTTAACCGGGCTTGTCTGTGGTGGCCTTAATATAAATATTAAAGCCTCCTGGCAGGGCTTTTCTGGCGTCGGGGGTAAGCTGATTCGTTTATGCTCTGGCGTTCAATAGGTTTAGAATGTGATACACATGAATTAATTCAAATATCGTGTGACGTATATGTGCATACGTGTAAGTCCAAATGATTAATTTTTCTATTGTACCAATTTGAATTTTGAATAAAGATTTATTATTATTATTAAATGGTATCCGCATCGAACTATACGGTTAAAGAAATATCAAATCTGTGCACCGTGAGTGTAACCGTGGCGTTACAGGCCCTATTAGAATACCAGCGGTGCGTTATTTCCTTTTTTAAATATCGCAGCATATGTTGAGACCTTTTAAACCCCGCACAAACGTTATTCATATTACTATTTTATATTATTGTTAGTTTGTATTTTTTTTTTGTTTTGTGTGAGTCCTAAACAAACGTTTCCTCCATTTGATAATTACGTTCCTTCAATCCATGTAATCAAGATGGCATGACAGCTCACTTCGTGATCATGTGACATCTTGATTATATGGATTGAAAGCTCACCTCGTGATCACTTCACCCAAGCCTTTATTTCGACATGTTTATTGAATCGACCGGGTGGTAGTTGGCCCACTGATAGATATTCCCATCGAACAATGCTTATTTCTGCATATATATATATTTGAGTTTGACATTTATGTATTATATATACATGGAATGTATGTATCGTACATAGGTACATCACAATTTGTTTGTAATGGAACTTTTGTAGATTCTCTGCGTAGTAGGTCTGGTTCAGATGATTTACGGACGTTTGGTTGTTCAAATGATGATAAATAGATTATTTGTTGGTCTTTTGTATGAATGTGAATTGGCTAAGCAGAATTTGGTAGAATCCTAATAAATCTATGTAGTCCATCACTTTCATTACCATAAAGAAGTATGCGGGGTAGTCTTTGGGGACTGCCGATAGAAGTGAAAACTAAGCGAAAGCTAAAGCGTTCGGTGACGATGACGCGAGATCCATGATTTTTGTTCACCCAAAAAGTACACATATATACACAGTATACATATAACTCATGGAAAGCGCTCGGTGACGATGACGCGAGTTCCGTGATTTTTGTTCACCCAAAAAGTGCTCAACGCGTCAAAAGAAGTTTTCACTTCAAAAAATGTTGGACACGTATTTTTTTCTTTTATCGCAAATAATAAAGACAACGATATAGTACGTTGTAATTTCGCGTGACGTCGCGTCTACGTCCCAGAACTGACAAAATAAGCTCCCACTCCTGTATTTTGGTGCATTTATCTTTGTAAATCAAGCAAAAAATATTTAAAGATCCATTATCTATTGATATAACCTGAGTGACCAAATAAAATCATATCTTTTATTCTTTAGCACGATCACAAATTCATATGTCACCGGAAAATTGCAGACTCCGTTAGATTGTAATAAAACTTTTTATTTTTTGTAGGTGTCTGTAAAATATTTAAGTATTAGTTTTATAAATATATAAAACTTTTTACTTAAACTATTTATATCTACTAAACCTAACTATATACATACTAGCGGTCCCGACAGACGTTGTCCTGTCCGAATGTTTGCTTTGTGTATGAGGAAAAATTATAGAAATCGATTGCAGCGCCACCTACCGGGTCCAATTGTAAATCTTAACTATTCTCGAATCCCCTTGAACACACAAAAAAATTTCATCAACATTGGTCCGGCCGTTTAGGAGTTCAGTGACATACACACGTACACAAGAAATATAAATATATATATTAAGATGAATATAGTCAGGTTAGAATCTTTATTAGATTATAATTTCTTGATGTATTTTGAAAAAATCGTTTTGTATACAACAAATCCCATCCAAATTCAATAGTTTCCAATATACCCGTTTCTTATTAAGAAAAAAAAGTGGCTGTGACATACGGACGGACAGACAGACAGGCATGACGAATCCATAAGGGTTCCGTTTTTTGCCATTTTGCTACGGAACCCTAAAAATACCTCTGTACAATTTCACGTGATATTCTAAAATTTTACGACGATTGCAATTTTCCGGTGACATAGGTATATATTTCTATATAAGTGAGTCATTCAAATCATAGTAGGTAGGTACTGTTTTAAATTATGCCTAATTCTGTTCAATCCGAATAAATCAAATCATTCAGGAAAGTGAGCCGTAATGATTATGGAACACCATCAATTTTCGCTTTACATTCTTCAACATCCTGTTTGTTTGTATTATTTCATGTTTTTTTAGACATCATAAATAAATCATTCGTCATTACGTTGAGATGAAATTACAATAATTTCAGTTGTAAATATGATGTTTTTGATATAGCCGTATCAAATATTATGCTTCCTTTATTTGATTGTTTAAATATTTATTTGAAAAAAAATAAAACCGACAGACAACTAAATTGGTTTTCTCTGCCAGGGTTACAGAATTTGTTCGAAAGAGTCACCGCGGCCCTGGAACGCAAATGGCTTTAGAGGGAACACGGATGGGTTTTAGTCAGTAAGAGTCTGACACGCCCTTCCGCTCCACCCAGAGTGGAAGAAGTCATTTGATGATCTCCCATCCTTAAAAAAGAAATAAAAAAATACTATCTAAATCTCTGCCAGGGTTACAGAATTTGTTCTAAAGAGTCACCGCGGCCCTGGAACGCAAAGGGCTTTAAAAGGAACACGGATGGGTTTGAGTCAGTAAGAGTCTGACACGCCCTTTCGTTCCACCCAGGGCAGAAGAAGTCATTTGATCCTTAAAAAATATATATCTATATCTACCTACACTAATCTATCTATATCTTTTATATTCTATATACATAATAAAGCTGAAGAGTTTGTTTGTTTGAACGCGATAATCTCTGGAATTGACAGTCGGATTTGGATAATACTTTTTGTATATAATAACCACATTAATTAGAAATACTATAGGCTATACGGGAATGGGAAATTCCTACGGGAACGGGAAAAAGTAGGAAATGCGCGTACGAAGTCGCGTTCAAAAGCTTAGTCTCTTTTAAAGTCCATCCAATCCGTACTGGTCAAATCATATGAGAATCATGTGGGGTAATGTCTGAGGTGACTTTTTGAGGGAAGTGCCACATAGATTTGAGTGGACTTGTCCAGAAAGTGCAGCAACCAGTATTGACAGTGTTTTCATTTATTGTCGTATCGATGTTTCCATACTGTATACATGAACGTCCAAAGTAGACCATGCGCACCAACACACCACACACACCACACTACGAAGCCTGAGGACATCATAGAGTACACACGGGTGAAGACCAACTGGACTTTGAGGGTGGAGAAGTTGGAGACGCGCCATAACACTAATTTCAAATCATTCGTGGTGCGCGTTCCGACTCATTATTTCGTGACCTTCCTTAAGGAAGAATTTTGGCCGAAAGGTGTGCTGTATCGGCGTTTCCGCGGCCGGCTATGCGACACCTCGCAGCGTCACACGACGCCGTCACTTCGTGTACAGTCGTTTTTAAGTTTTGTTTATCAAATATGTAGGTATTAGTTTATAATTACTGTTTTTATACTTACATATGTATTTTGTTTTATAGGTCTTAGTTGCCTGAAATAAAGGATCTATTAAGTATTAATATTATTATTTAATTATTATAACAAGAAAACTTGAATGTTTTGAAAAGAATTATCGACTGAATGGGTCATGAACCAACCCAATGTTGTCCGCTCTGGGCGGAGCGGAAGGCCGAGTCAGACTTTTACTGACTAAAACCCATCCGTGTTCCTTCTAAAGCCCTTTGCGTTCCAGGGCCTGGTGATTGTACATACCCTGCAATGACAATGTTCTTGTTGCCTAGTCCAAATCTTCTTCATAATTATTTTCTTGAAATGGATACTTAGAAGTTTTCTTTCTTATCT
>NDFZ01000880.1:0-12092 GCA_002192655.3 Mamestra configurata | reverse complement strand
AGATGTAAGTACAATCGGTATCTATTTGAACCATCTCATATCAAACAGTACTGAACTGAAACCGTTCGTAAACGAAATATAAACTTTAGCAAAGGATATGGGCGTTTTCACTCGACCCCAATTCGTCCGTCAGATTGCCGGGCAATATTTTACTGAAACAAAATGTTTGAGTAAAGATATCAAAGTATTTAAGTACAATTTCCATTCTTTCACATTTTTGGTATTTTGTTGATGTGCAAGGTATATGTAGAGAAGGATAGATTGTCCAGGTTTAGAGTTATTAAATAATCGTCACAAAAATGGGAAGTAAATTCAAGCCAACTTGAATGATGCACTTCAAACTTTTTAAAAATGGCAATACTAATTGATCGAATTTTCTAAACTGAAAATATGTATGCAAGTTTTTCTAGCTCACCCTGAGTCCCAAAGTTATAATAATCTCTAGACAACAGTCAAAAATATATGGAATTCTCATTCGCTATCGAATTGCCATAGTCACAAAAATTTGTCATTACAATAATTGCTTTTGCCTTTAGAATGCCACTATTTACAAGCTTCCGCTGAAATCAAAGTTATTTGTTCTAATTAAGCTGAAAGCCAGCACTTTTTGAACGTCAAAATTGTACAAAAAGACGGTTTCCCAATACGCCCCCCCCTGTCACCACCGCCATGTTCCTTACCACACTTTTGCGAATCCTTTTACTTATTCATAACCTAACAAAATAGGATGGAATACTACCGACAAAACTGATACAAGACAAGTTTCAGAAACTTCTCAGGTACTGAACGAAGCGGGTCCGATAGTGGAACTTAGTGCGACGTTCATTGAGACTGCTGTTATCTTAATAACCTTATCTGGAGGAACGCTTAGTAAGGAGCCACGGACAGCGGGGATTGGGCGATAAATTAACATTCGGATTAATTTGGACGGTCTTCTTTTGTTTTTGGAGTGACGCGCTGTATTATTTTTGCAGAACTGCACAAAAAGGGAGACTTTTTAGATGAAGGAACGTTGAGGAAACGAGGGTAAATTTTGTTTAAGCTGCTTGTCGCTGTGATGAAGTTACAGCTAGAATTTGGACGCTGTCTTAGAACGAAAATTGACAATTTTTACTATCGCGATATTCAGCTATGACATGCTAATGCCATCCAATTCCGATGATGTAAAAGGTATAGTGATATTCGCTATAGCTCCGTCTCTCTCTTAGTGCGAAATCAAGATCGTTTCATAGTAGGGCCTCAGGTCATAGGAGGTACCTTCCAAAGAAGATAAATTGAAGCAAGAATAGAAATTGTACGAGATTATAATCTGCTAGATTAGTCAATTGAAAACCTTCGGCTTGGTAATGAGATGATGATTACTGCAAAAAGTTGAATTAATAGTCTGATTTATGGTTAAATTATCATGCCAATTAGAGAAGTGCCTCGAGTCTGAACAAAAAGATATGTAATGTAGTCTGCTCAAGAATGCAGCAAAAAATATCCTTTTACTAGAGTACGTTCATGCCAATCCAAGTAAAACTTCCGTCTTAACTTTTAACAAGATATTTCTGACATTATTTACAACTGAAACGAATCATTTATTGTACGCGACATAACAATCTTCTCACCTACTTACTATTCAAAACACACAGAGGTTGTGCTCTTAAACTCTTAAAAAATACGCTACATTTAAATTTCGCGTCTCATTTTCCCGCTATCTATGGGACCTTAAGCTTTGGGAAGCTCCAAAATCCGGGCAAAGCTGATGTCATCTCGCAAAACGTTTGCGAACGTTTGGATAAACGTCTTGCCGTCTTACCGGATATTGGACGCGCCATCTATCGGCCGGGCGGTGTAACTAAGATGAGGAGGAATTGTTGTTCTTGATTAAGGTGAAGCATTAATATGGGGTTGGATGCAAGAGAGGCGAAGATTGTTATAATATAGATATGTTTTTGTTTAAGGAAAGATGTTGGAAAAAATAGAGGCATAAGGAAAAGTTTTGCTGTTGATGAAAACCAATCGAAGAAAAAGTGAACGGGAAAATAATCTATTATTTTATGTTTGACAGAATTTTAAGTGCCTCGGTTAAAATTTTTAGTGTTGCTTTTTGTAATGCAGGGACTTTTTAATTTTATTTTTACCAGTTTCTCGTATTCACTACATACTAAGCATATATAATTCTATATATTTATAGCTAACTAGTGGCTCGCCCCGGCTTCGCCCGGATGTTTTTTTTAAATTTTCTTTCATAAGATCCATCTCCTGACAATAAGAAACACAAAAAAAAAATATTAGCGAAATTGGTCCAGCCGTTCACGCGTGATGCCGTGACCAAGGGAAATAGGGATTATTTTTTATAAATTTATAGATAAGCATATATTATCTTCTGTATATACGTATATCTTATTTCGCAATTACCACGACTGCAATAATACTATTTATCATCATAAAAACAATTTCTGTGTAACCTGTTTATTCTTTCCATTCCTACTTCACATCCCTACAGACAAGAAAGGCACTTATTTAGACAGTACTATACTGTTAGTTGTTACACTAATATGATGTCAAACACACATTCCTACCATAATGGAACCCTAAGCACACATACCCAAACAATTGCGAAAATTGAAGGCAGAATTATAGTTTACACAACCTGGCAATGAAAGCGAGATACACATAATTATCCAAACACACAAATCTCATAAATATAGACATACCAAAGGGCCACCAGACTAGCAACTAATTGACGATCGCCGAAGACTAGCATCGGCACAAATTTAATCGCCAGACGCGGCAATCAAGTTGCTTTGCGGAAACTGAATTCCACGTGCAATTTAAAAACAGAAATCAAACGCATATTATATTTTTCATTTTAATTTATGGTGATGAGTAATTGTCAATGACGCCCAAACGATTGCCAAAATAGTTATGAATCGCATACGATACAAGTTTCAATTAAAATAACAACCATCTTCCAAATATTGTTCACCTGATAGTGCAAGGTTTGCTTCATCTTACGGCATGCTATTGGCATAAGACATGTCATTCTAAATCAAGGATAGATTATTGCTTTCGATACTACAGCAAACAAACCCAGAAAGTTACCTAACCGTTAAGCAGCATCGATCGTCATCAACATAAGCCGAAAGACGTCTACTGCTGCATATAGGCCTCGCATCATCAAAACAGTTGCAAAATCCTCGATCACCGACACCAAAAGTTGCCAGTCTACTTTGGCTGTTGTACAGTGTTGCCATTAACATAGCGCAAATATACCTTCAAGGAGGTTCTCGCATTTTAGAGTGTTTCTCGCGTACTTCGGTCACAAAGGAAGAGGCGTCGAGAGGTTGATTAAAGCCATTTAATTTATACCGGGATCATAATTGCCTGTACTGTGTTTCAATGATGGTATTTATTTTTTTGGAGCAGCTTGTTTGATGGTTTAAAACGTGTTTTGATTTTTCTTTGAAGTTTGTACGGATTTAATCGATTTTTACGATGAAAATGTCGTCGTATTGTATTAAGTAAGTTTGTTTTCAGTTTGCAATCTGATGCTTTCTACGAAAGTCAGATTTATCTCGTAAACATCAGTGACGACTCATCCACTTGATCTTTCTCGTTCCATTGTAGAATAGAATTGTATTTGATTTGAATGTAGGTATAAAGATGAGTTGTTTGAAAGTAATGTTTCGTACCATTTTGCAGGCTAGCAACTACTAGTGCTTATGTTATCTTTATATTATACTCGTACAAATTATTTCCCGTAGGATTAGAAAATGGTTCGTCCAAAATGTATTTTTTTTGTTTGGTTGGTTTTTCAAAACCTCAAGGTTTAAGGAAAAAAAATGTTTCGATAAAAAAAATTGTTGGAGGTACGAAGTTCCCCAGATCATGACGTAGTAACTAATACAATCATAATAAAAGGGTTGTTTCTTTCGTCAATCAANTTTTTGTTTGGTTGGTTTTTCAAAACCTCAAGGTTTAAGGAAAAAAAATGTTTCGATAAAAAAAAATTGTTGGAGGTACGAAGTTCCCCAGATCATGACGTAGTAACTAATACAATCATAATAAAAGGGTTGTTTCTTTCGTCAATCATTTTCTTCACGCATCGGGTCAGAACCTTTCGGGCTTCGCATTTTGCGCAATCTAAGTTTGATTTTATTCGTGAAAGTCTACGACTGACTTTCTCGCATTACAATATTCAAAATACTCACGATACAGTATTTGGCGTTGCTCGGGCACTCCTCGAGCCGGATTGCAGTCTTGTTGCTACAGGGCGTGATGGAACCCACTCCGTCGCTATACTGGCCGCACTTCCAGCACTTGATAGCGCTGGAAGCGGCTGCGAGGGTCAGCAGGAAGTATACGGTTGCCAGCCGGGTTGTGCTCGCCATTGTCTGGAAAAAATGAAGAGAAAAATGGTCAAATTAGAAGTTCGTAACAGATTTATGCCTGAAGTTATGATGATTTAAGCTCTGGTGGTTGTTGAAATAGTGGATTTTAAAATATGTAATGTTTACAAGATAAGTTGCAGTTTAGTTTTTCGACATGAATTGACAAGACAGTAGAGAATTTTTTTTTAAATATTGCTTATAATATAAATGAGCAGGTTAGTTTGTTACGCTTTCACTTTCAATTTTGATGAAATTTGGTGCAGAGATAGATGGGACCATGGAGACGGTAATAGGCTACTAGGCTACTTAGTCTAACATCTATCTATACCAACGCGAGGGAAGCCGCGGCAAAAGCTAGGTTATAATAAACAAAAACAGGAAAATGGCCACATTGAGATCGTCAAAGTTCAAGTTTACGGGCACTTGGGACATTCTATTATTTAGGTATTTTTTTCTGGTCCAAAACATGACACAGCACTGGGTATCGATCATCATATTGATGCCCCATCCTGTCTTTGGAACCTACTACTATAATTAAATTATTACAGTCATAAAAATTGGGGCAGTTCTAAAAACAGTACATTTTATTTTTCCACTATTCCGTCTACATAAACCACAAGAATGTTCCGAGTTGGATGTGTCACGGCCACTGGTATCAATTATGTCTGTGGTTGCTACAAACACTGCCCGGTATGATTGATTAGCTCTAACCCTAGCTTGGATCTGTGTAGTTCATATTAATCAAGAGCGAGAATGTATCAATTTTGTGAAGCACAGTTGGTTTCTGTCTTGTAGAACGTTGTGTTCCTTGAATCCATGGAGGAGCTTGTGGCTAAATAATATCAGCCACATATGTCGTGAAGACATTTAAGGTGCAATTCCATGCATCAGGGCCGATCGCAGTCGCGCGCGATCTATCGCATGCGACAATAGTCAGAGTATGAAAATGTATGACACCGCTTCCGAAGTCGGCCGCGCGCGTCTGTAGCAGACCTTGGAAACGGCGCCTCATACTCTCACTATTGTCGCACGCGATAGATCGCGCGCGGCTGCGATCGGCCGCGATGCACAGAATTGTACCTTCAATCGACCGCGATGTACGGAATTGTACCTTTAATCGACCGCGATGCACGGAATTGTACCTTTAATCGACGTCAGACAATCTGAATTTGACTGGCCTGTTTTCAAGTGGTTAGTTATCCTGACTGCTAAACCGGAGGTCGTTCGATTCCCACCCAGGACAAATCTTTGTGTGATGAGCATGATCATTGTTCTGTGTCTGGGTGTAATTTATCTATAATATGTATGTATTTAGAAATATATAAGTATGTTTATCAGTTGTATGGTTGCCATAGCACAGGCTCTGCCTAGTTTGGGATCGGATAACCGTGTGTGAGTTGTCAAGATATCATTATACAATAAAATGTGCCAAACGTTAAAAAAAGAACATAGTGTGCAAAAGATTAATTTGAGCTGATGTTGCCATGTAGATGCTGAGGTTGACTTTGGTCTTCATATGAACCTTGGGTGACTATACAGGTTTCACGTCAGTATTAAATCAATCCAAAACTATCAAATACCTACACTACGTTTTAGGCAGTATCAAAATTTTCGTGACAAAACATACCGACACCGTGACTTGTAATTTCATACAGATGAGATTTCAGCCACAACGGATAAGGCTTATCACAGCTAGGGATCATAGGGGTAGGCTTAACCCCACAGTATAACACACCATAGTGAATTATTATGAGATGTCTTACGCCTAAAGCTACGTGTTAAAGCAATATTTGTTTAGTAACATTGCTATTCAAAGGTTTAATGCCTTTGTTCCGTCAAATGAAAGCCTTACTGAAACTAACATGGATGATTTTGAAATTATAATGATGCATGGTATATACAGTGGCGTAGACCAAAAGGTTTAAAAAAAATGGGGCCCCCTCTTTACCCGATTGCAGCAAAGCTCAAAAGGGGTCCTGTTTTTTAAGTAAATACAGCACTAAACTGTCGCTTTGTGTATAAGGAACACTGACTAACTGACATATCGACGCACAGCAAAAACTACTACATACACATATGTAGATCTTTACAATGTTTCCATGTTACAGTGTTAATAGGTATGAGAAGACAGTATAGACCAGTCTTCATTATAGATCAGTATCCCTGTTTCCCAGCAATGGACATTCAGCTAGGCAACACAAGCCTCATCCAGTTTAAATAGACGAAAAAAAATTACGTGTAAGAAGTGTTCTTTATAAATAATTTGCAATCAAAGTAAATACCATTTATCAATGGGAACATCATAAGTTTCTTAAGCGTTCAACATTTCGAATTTGCAACTCTATTTTTAACGCCATAATTGTAAGAATCACATAAGACATCTTGGGTGTAAGTGACAAATATAAACATATAAAATATTTAGTACTCCGTTAACCTAGAAATTTTATTAATTAAAAAATTGTGTTGATAAATTGTTTAACGAGAACATACAGAACTTCAAATAGGTAAAATAAACAATACACAAAAATAAAAACAGAAAAAAATGCAACACGACAGTCAAAACCCCGAACCCATTGTTCAAAAATATCCGATGAAAAATTCAACAAAAAAATCATGGAAGATCCCCCAACAATGTTGCCAACTTCAAAAAGCCAACTAACTGGCTGGTATTAGCATCCTCAATGAAACAAAGACTGGCCTCAATTTCCTATCCATTCAAGTTTTCAGACTTTGTGTTACGACGCTGCAGTAGATAGCGATGAAAATGTAGGTAATTCAATTACTCGTCAATGGTGAGAAGGTTTTTTTGAAGTTTGGGAAGATGGTTATAATCTATTTATTTACTAGGGTTTGCCCACGACTTCGTACGCGCATATCCCGTTCCCGTAGGAACTTCGGGGACTTCTCTCAAACGGCTGGTTTCAATAACGTAATCTACCTGTGAACAACTGTCAAATTAGCTACCAACAGTAGTAGCTGAAACGATTCAGCTACTGTGGTTTGTGTGTGTGATATGTTATTGAGACCGGCCGTAAGTGCTCCCCTACACTCCCCAAAGAACCTACATGCCATATTTTAGCTTCCTACTACCAGCAGTTTCAGTTGTGCGTTGTCTGTCAGTCACTCAATCACTCAGTCACTCAGTAGCGGAATAAATAAATAAAAAAATAAAAATGGCTTTATTGTCGCCAGTTAATACACTCATCTTAGGGTATTGCACAAAAGGTAGGATTTTTTTTATATTTATTGATTGATACTTCGTGCAGTAGTACAAGGGGTTAAATGAATCATCCTGCCATGTTTTGCCTTGTTGTCGCTTGTTAGAGGGACCNAAAAAAAAAATACGTGTAAGAAGTGTTCTTTATAAATAATTTGCAATCAAAGTAAATACCATTTATCAATGGGAACATCATAAGTTTCTTAAGCGTTCGACATTTCGAATTTGCAACTCTATTGTTAACGCCATAATTGTAAGAATCACATAAGACATCTTGGGTGTAAGTGACAAATATAAACATATAAAATATTTAGTACTCCGTTAACCTAGAAATTTTATTAATTAAAAATTGTGTTGATAAATTGTTTAACGAGAACATACAGAACTTCAAATAGGTAAAATAAACAATACACAAAAATAAAAACAGAAAAAAATGCAACACGACAGTCAAAACCCCGAACCCATTGTTCAAAAATATCCGATGAAAAATTCAACAAAAAAATCATGGAAGATCCCCCAACAATGTTGCCAACTT
The DNA here is from genome assembly GCA_002192655.3 of Mamestra configurata. Lineage (NCBI taxonomy): Eukaryota > Metazoa > Arthropoda > Insecta > Lepidoptera > Noctuidae > Mamestra > Mamestra configurata. The sequence goes on along the minus strand of NDFZ01000880.1, from coordinate 3,961 downwards.
CAAAAAGCCAACTAACTGGCTGGTATTAGCATCCTCAATGAAACAAAGACTGGCCTCAATTTCCTATCCATTCAAGTTTTCAGACTTTGTGTTACGACGCTGCAGTAGATAGCGATGAAAATGTAATTCAATTACTCGTCAAATGGTGAGAAGGTTTTTTTGAAGTTTGGGAAGATGGTTATAATCTATTTATTTACTAGGGTTTGCCCACGACTTCGTACGCGCATATCCCGTTCCCGTAGGAACTTCGGGGACTTCTCTCAAACGGCTGGTTTCAATAACGTAATCTACCTGTGAACAACTGTCAAATTAGCTACCAACAGTAGTAGCTGAAACGATTCAGCTACTGTGGTTTGTGTGTGTGATATGTTATTGAGACCGGCCGTAAGTGCTCCCCTACACTCCCCAAAGAACCTACATGCCATATTTTAGCTTCCTACTACCAGCAGTTTCAGCTGTGCGTTGTCTGTCAGTCACTCAATCACTCAGTCACTCAGTAGCGGAATAAATAAATAAACAAAATAAAAATGTCTTTATTGTCGCCAGTAAATACATTCATCTTAGGGTAATCTAACATACCTATGCATCGAATTAATGTATTGCACAAAAGGTATGAAGAATTTTATACTTATTGGTCGATACTTCATGCAGTGGTACAAAGGGTTAAATTAATCATCCTGCCATCTTTTGCCTTGTTGTCGCTTGTTAAAGGGACCTAGAAGAAAACTCACGACAAGTTTGACCCGTTTTAAGAGCATGTTTGGTATTTGACTGGAATATTCCCTCGTTCATTAATGAATGCTAATAACGCAAACTAATCTTTGAAACTCGATTTTGCGCATGCATACATAAGTAGGAAAAGAAATTACAAAACTGTATTCCTTGTTTCACACTACGGTTATGAGATTACAAAGGAACAAGCCGTATACCCATTGGGATTTCCCATTGGCAAAAAAGACGAACAAAAACTTTCATACCCTTTAAATTACGAATTTTTGGACATGTTCAAAAAACCTTCCTTGATGGGTCAAGCTTCGTTTTAAAAAAACCTTGTGCAAAACTCCATTCTTCTAGAGCCAGCTCCAACTCCTAAACTTCCTCAACCTTGTCCCACAAGACCGCTCAACACCTTAAAATTCCCAACATCCCAATAATCTAGACATTAATTAACAAAGCCATACGTATTGGCCTATAATGAGTAGGTACCTATTATTAGGTTAGTCCATCCGGGACATAACTCACAGATCGGAAACAGGACCGACTGACATTATCAGTATTGTAATGGGCGGTTGTAAATCTGGACAATACTGCATCGGTAAATTCGGTACCGGGTATGATTTAGACTCTTGGATACAGAATACAGCAGCATCGTGCATTTGCATAGAACAATAGGTACCTGATAAATGCAAAAAGATTTGAAATTATAGCAACAACCACAATTAATAAAAAGAAAACAATCGTATTACCCAGTAACTGGGTTGCGAAGATTGGATAATAAGTTGCTAGTGAGCTGCATCAGGTTGGAGTATAAGTATAGCACAACACAGCATAATATAGCATAGAAAAGAAAAAATCAAAATAACAGCATCATCGAAAGAAAGACTGCCAAAAGACTAAGTCAAAGTGAATAATTTATAATACAAGAATGCGTGACCTTAAATATGAGTTTAATACTAAACCAATTTCTAAAATAGATCTCAATAAATAGAAACGTGGTAGCAAACTGGAACTCTGAATATGAATATAAAGGTAATTGGCCATCATCAGCCAATTCTAGGTTCATTGCGACACTTGCGACGTGGGTATGCGGGCGAGGAGAATTAAAACCACGTGTTAAGGATGATTAACGATGCACGATTATTATTTTACAAAATACCAACACAATTACAATCAGCACTTCCTAATCAATCAAAATATAACGACGCTCCACCGAACACGTCTTGCTTGGGCGTGATGCAAAAGAGCCCGGAGTTGCGTCAGAGTGAAGAAACGTCAATCCGCGCTTGTCAAAATGTCCGCTGTCATTCTTGACGGTTTCTTGATACTCTCAAAACGTCGAAGCGACGTCAAATAAATTGTTCTGTGCCTTTGGCGAAAGCTTTATATTCCTGTCAAGAGGACCTAACACTTGACGCTGTTGTACCACACCACATCTAAACTTATATTTTAAAGAGGATATCTTGTTTATTTGTTATGTTTGCAAAAAGTAACCTATATTATAGTGTGCAATGCAAGTATTGATCCGATTGCCGAAACATTTAAAATAAAAATGCTACAATATCACTGAATTTCGCTACTTTTCACCACGCAAAAATACACGATCCTGTACAATAGGCCAATGGAGCGAAGTCGCAAGAAAAGGAAAGTGTACAAACTAATAATGTGTTTATATATTTTATTATTTTTCTACCTACACACAGAAAAACCGTAATAGCTATCAACCTCTATATTTCAAAGCATTCATTGGACAATTTTAAAAGCATTTCAGTATTTAATCATCGCAAATGCGTCCACAAGCGAACTACCAATAAAAGTGCTTTTACTCACTGAAAATGTTCACCGATTTATTTTATGAACTGCCAATAGGCTTTAAAAGTTGATACCCATTAATTTGGCCATTTAATGAACTGATTTTAGTACTAAAATATAAAAAAAAACATCTATGCTTGGGGGCCGTGGGAATTCACTAAATGCGAAAAGCACAGAACCGATCGATGTGCCCACGCTTGGGGGAGGCGGAGGCCTATATCCAGCAGTGGACGTCTTTTAGCTTAATGGCGATGATAATACTTATCTTTTAACTGTCCATACATACTGTTTTTTGAAAGTAATTAAAACACAACTAATAAAAACCTAATACCACATCTATCGCCAATCTTGAATTTACAACTCAATGAAAAGCCTTACTCAAATCCAAAACACCGTTCATCAAAAATTCCCCAGACATTATTTCTTCGTTCACCTCGACATTTTACGGGTATTTTTAATTATTACAGCGGGTCGGCTGTCGTGGAGTAGTGTCGAGCACCTTCTAACAATGCCGAGCCTCACAATGATCTCTACAACACAAATGTTCCACACAGCACATTCCTCTGTTATTCGTTGTTTCGCCTTTCTGCTTTCTTGTATCTGAATTAGCATCTTGAGTAAGTGTTTTGACTGGGTTTTCGTCTGATGGATGAGGATGGGAATTTTAGGGATTTATATGTTGCGAAGTTACGTTATACATATATGTCAAGATACTCATTGTTTGCAATGGGATTTAACTTTTTATCGTTAATGAAGAAATTTTCAACAAGCCATAAACGGGCATCGCCGACGTAGGAAAAAAAGCTGCCAAGCTTAAATGGGATTGGGTGGGTCACGTAAGCCGCAGGGCAACAGTCTCCACAAACTGGTTGCCTGAGGATGGACGCGCCGCTGAGGTCGGCCTAGGAAGAGGTGGCGATACGACATAAACGCCTACTGCAGGGTTGGTTCGAGGTGGCTCTGGACAAAAAGATCTGGAAGGACTTTGGGGCGGCCTTTGCACAGCAGTGGGACAGTTTAGGTTTAAAAAAGTAATAAATTAACCCTTTGACACTCTCAGTAATCTAATGCGTTAATATGACTCGACCTTTCAATTAATGAAAGGTTGCCATGGTAACACAAATGCAAATAAGAAAACAGAATAGCTCATATTCACTCTAATAAAATTGAAGTCGTTGTAATTGCCTTAACTCAATGAGACACTCTTTTCTTTCTCTTCAAAAACAAACCCATTACTTTGCGAAACATATTTTTTATTCCATAGGTACTGAAACTAATTCTCAAATTAAATTGCTATCGAAAGAAACATTCCATCGCACTGTACATTAACTAGATTAAATTCAAGAAAACAACTTATTCTTGTAATAAGTAATTTATTTATATGTCTTCAGGTTAGTGGGACATTAAGGAAGAGCTCGTGGCTAAATAATAA
>NDFZ01000877.1:0-12078 GCA_002192655.3 Mamestra configurata | reverse complement strand
CGATCAAATCCTCGAGGGTCGCTTCGGATCGGGAGCCTCCTCGGCTCTTGTTGCCACTGGCAATCGGAAGACATTCGTTGCCCCCCCCAGAATACGAGGGGCATGACGCTCCCATACNGCTCCCATAGGGAGCGTGGTGGATTCTCCAGCTGCTGAGCAGCTGGTACCACCCTGGGGTAATATTTTTCCGTCTGTCTTGTCCATTATTATTTGTTCCTTTTAAGGGTGCGGTCCCTATCCCCTTCGCCCTTTCACAGGGTCCCTCCCTCCTTCTGCCTGCTCACTGTCCTCACAGTCACGTCTGATGAGCAGACGCGTACCAGAGAACAATGAGCAAGCTTCCTACCGAAACGCACACCGTCTGACGACCCGAACACTGCTCAGGTCTCCGAACGGTGTGCCCCTCTCTCGTGTCCCGCTTTGTCTGGTCTCTCACTTGGACCTTTCCGGCATGAGTAACTCTACCGACAGAGCTCCATGATCATTGAGACACACAAGCCCCACCACGACGGCAACGTGGGGACACTCTCGGTGGGGTCATTTGTACGGCATACACGTCCGGTTTTGCCGAACAAATTGACGGCGCTGATCGCGTTTTCGCACGTTGTTCGCTTAGCCAATACTCAATGAGGGTGAGGTTGATTTTCTGAAATGACTTAAACCAGATGGCATCACTGAGTGGTCAGGTTCAAGCATCTGTCAAAACGCTTATCTTTTCCAACATGAGTTAAATTGACGTCAAAGTCACTTTTTCAAAGAAGAGAAACTCTCGCCCATGTGGCGGCAACTGGTGGCGTAAATTTTCTTGAAAACCCTCATTTTCCAGCAGCATTTTCTCTTTTACCAGCTCCTATATCTCGAGTGGGCCCGTCCTAGCAAATGGTACAAGAAGCAGCCTCTCTGGCTGGTCCGAAGGTACTTCGGTGACAAGATAGCCCTGTATTTCTGCTGGCTCGGTTTCTACACGAAGATGCTGTATGCTCCCGCTATCGTGGGGACCCTCTGCTTCGTGTATGGATTGGCGAGCATGGACTCAGAAGATAATATTCCGAGGTAAGTTCATGAGGTCTACCGCGGAGATTCCTCAGCCGGCGCTGCTAGATTCTATCAGATTCCTTTATTTAAAAAATTTAACATAAATTAGAAGATAAAAAGGAAAGGGAAAGAATACGTTGGGCCTCGAAAAATTCGTCCACATCGCTGTCAACGATAAAAGTGCCCGGAATACTGACAGCATTGCCTCGTTGAATGGCAATGCTGATTCTTTGGCCGAAGAAAAGGCCAACCCTCTGATCACGTGAAGAGACTACTGATTGCTGATTTCCCGAAAAACTCGATTAAATAAAGTTATCATCTGATTAGTAGAAGCGAAATTAAAATTAAACAAAATCTGCTAATCAGTACCAGTTTAAAATATTAATCAAGTTACATTTTTTTTTGTAAATAAGGCTGTATATCAATATTACGTTAGCGTGCCGGGGAGTTCCGCAATGCTGTTGTGCGCTTATCTTGACAAAATGTACTGAACTGCTGATTTCTTTTTGCGATTTCGGAATTGGTCCCATAGTAAAAGTGTTCATAATGATGAGTACAATGACCCCTTAAGAGGTATTGCGTTTACTCTGTTACACGTTGTATATGCGTTACGCACACTAAAAGGCAACAAAAACGGCCAAGTGCACTTTCACACGAAGGGGTTCCGTACTACAAACCGAAAAAAATACGTTTTTTGTATGGGAGCCCCCTTTGTTTTTAATTTAATTTTTATTATGTATTGTTATAGCGGTAATAGAAATAGACACTCTGTGAGAATTTCAACTGTCTACCTATTACGATTCTTGAGATACAGCCTGCTGACAGACGGTCAAACGGACAGCGGAAGCTTAAATAGGGTTCCATTGGTTACCCTTCGGGTACGGAACCCTTAAAAATGAAGGCAACTGCCTCCTCCTATACCCCGCGCGTGAACACGTAGCTATGTTCCTACCGATTTTGCTCACGATGTTTTGTTAGAGCTGTGATGTTGGTGCATGACGCGTCTATTTAGAAGTCTTTAGTTGGCACTAAATGTTAATTTATTTATTTATTTGTTGTATTTTTATGTGTAATATTTCTTTATTTCTTATTAATATTCCCTCTCTTGCCCTCAGCGAGGAGATCTGCGATGATAACGGCCCTGGCAACATTACCCTCTGCCCTCTGTGCGACAAAGCCTGTAAATACCAGTCCCTATCTGACTCCTGCGTCTTTGCCAAGCTGACGTATCTCTTCGACAACCCGGCTACCGTGTTCTTCGCGATTTTCATGTCTTTTTGGGGTAAGTTGTGATGTATTTTAGACTAGTAACCTGCCAATAAACGCAATACCTTCTGCTGCTTTTCGAGTTGATGGTATTGTTTGGGCACAGTACGTGGCTACGTTAATAGGCTATTTGACTATAAAAATCTAATTAGTTCGTCAGATAGATTTCCAAAAACTATTGGACACGATTTTTTTCTTTTGTCACATAAACAAAAATGAAGACGATACAGCGTTGAAAACTCGTGTGACGTCACTTACCAGTACACCTTTTGGAGTTTACGCCTTAAGAAACGATTTTCATATTTAGCCTGCGGTATGAAAATTTTATGAGGAGTAAAATCGAGTGTTAAATAAAAGTGAGGCGTTACGTTCCTTTGCGCAACGTACCTCCTTTGCGTACCTTTCACTTCGAGATTGTGTATGTGTGTATATACAAAGTAAACTCACGTTTATTCAAGATGCTTTCATTTACCCTCTTTTTACATAATCTACACAATAAAAGTTCTTAAGGAGCATTCTCTTGTCGTGCGTCTGAACTGACACACACACTTTTTGCGTTTTATCTTCGTATTTCTTTATTGATTTGATAAAATCAAAAATACGTGTTCAATATTTTTCGATAATCTAACGGACGAACCAAATATAATCATATTTTTGTAACCAGGCAACATCCATATTGCAGCTTCAGGGCATTCATTAAATCCTACAAAGTAGAGGTGAATGGGCACTTGGGTCACTCTAACAGCTCATATTCTGAACAGGGGCACCGCACTTACATTCGATATTCGACGGATCTATAAAGCCCCATTTTGCCAAGTTGTGCTTGCAGCGGCCTACCAGGGTGCGCAAACGATTCAGCGCTTTCCATATAACATATATGGAAAGGGAATATATAATAAATAAGAATAGGCCATTGCAATTCACGACCTCAGGGCAACTGCTCTTTGGGTTTTATAAAGTCTTGAGGTGGTGGATACTTCTCAACCCACAGACTGCTTCTGAGCAGAAAAAGGATCATTGTGAACAAATTTTACCAGAAAACGAAAAAAAAAACCGCGAAAAGTTTAGTCGTATTTTCCGTGGGATCTTGTGGCACAAGTATTTGTTTTATTTCTTACACTTTAGCGTGTAACATTTTTAGAATCGTCTCCTCGAGCCCTTTATTTTGATTTCCTACGCGTTTGGACTCAAAAGTGTCACAAAGAAAAAACTTACATACATACATAATATACAACGAGTAACAGAATAAACACAATACCTCCAAAGGGGTCATTGTACTCACCATTGTGAACAACTTTCAGTATGGGATCAACACTGAAATCGCAAAAATAAATGACTGCCCCACACAATGTGCGCCCAACTCGACAATATGTACTGAACAGCAATTTTTTTGCGATTTCGTGGTTGGTCCCATAGTAAAAGTTGTTCATAATTATGAGTACAATGACCCCTTAAGAGGTATTGCGTTTATTCTGTCACACGTTGTATAGGCTGATAAACACATTACCGTCCTTGCGTCGCGCAGTCGGTTAAATAAGTTTGTTTAATTTTCAGCAACCACATACCTGGCACTATGGAAGCGCAAGCAATCTGTTCTGCGGTGGGAGTGGGATATGGGTGGCGCCGGAGCCGAGTCGCAGGTTTGCTGTCTCTTTCAATCACCTAGTTATTTTAGGGACCACAGACTGTCAGAATTTCTTTTGTCCTTTTTCCATCAAATCTATTCGAAGATTTTCTGTAAAAGATCGATTTTAGATAATAAGACCGCTCAACGCCATTTACCTCTGATTTTAGTTGTATTGTAATTTGCTATGGTGTACGATCAAAAGTAGTCTTTGCCTCTGTGGTCTCGTTGTTTTTTAATTTACTGAGATCATCGGCTAACCAGGCACTGGTATATTATTATTCTTTGGAGAAAACTTTTTAACAGTCCACTGCTGTACTTAATTCACTTCCAAGGAGCCTGTACTTTTAAATTCGTGCACAAATAATAATCCTATTTCGATCCAGCCCGTCCCTAGCTGTCCTCCCTCCAGCGACGCCCTAAGTCAAGGCCCATACCCCACACGGGGTGCCCCTAGCGTGTAATCGCTTAGTTTGTACGTTTTAATAAGCCCTGGCTGGAGGCTTTAATTAATATTTATATTAAGGCAAGGCAGGCAAGCCCAGTTAAACAGTCGACAACCTCATAGGTTGAATTGAGAGACGCCGATCAAAAAAAATAATCACTGATTAGTCAGTGAATTTATTCACCAGAGATCGGAATAAGTAGACTATATTTACCTGATGTTCATGGAAGTAAGTAACATAGAGTTGATAATACCTGGTCTAAAATCTCGGAATCATAAATGGAATCATGACAATAAAAACCCGGGATTATAAAAACATGAACAGTCCCTATTTATCGTAAAATCAAAAACATCGAAGTAAACTTCCGAATCTTTTCAAACAGGATGAGGATCCCAGACCTGAATTCGAGGCATCAGTAAAGACATTCCGGACGAACCCTGTGACGAAAGAGAAGGAACCATACATGCCAAACTGGCAGAAGACTGCCCAGTACGTGATCAGTGCTTCAGGAGTCCTGTTCATGGTAAGACAATACATCATCTGCGTAGCCTTTTCCCAACAAGGGAGCTCTTGGATTTGAGATTCGCATTTAACTGCTCAATAACAACATTGACGGGCCACAATTGGTATGTAAGTTCAGAGTACCCCGTAGACCACCTCGCAAACCTATAACACCCTTAGCTCCACCTCTTCGCCGTACAGTGTTTGGTGCTAATTCGCCTATACCCCGCATTTGGCAAACTCATAAACGAACGCAGCGACCTGGTTGACGTCTACGCAGACTCAATATCGACGTTTGTCAGACGTAATTAGTATTAATATTTAATATAATTATCTAGAATTTAATTAAGTACTAGTATAAGCAAAAGTTGTTCATAATGATGAGTTAAGCGGTATTGCGTTTATTCTGTTACACGTTACATTATAGTATAGATAAATTCTAACTTACATACATTTTACTTCGTCCCAACCAGATCGCGATCGTACTGGGAGCAGTCTTGGGCACTATCATCTATCGGATCTCTATGGTGTCGGTCATCTACGGCGGCACCGGCTTCTTCATCCAGGAGCACGCGAAGATCTTCACTGCCATGACTGCTGCCATCATCAACTTGATCACCATCATGATCTTAACTAAGGTACAGTACCTGCCAATATATTTTTATCAAAAATCCGAGATACGATGTACGTGAAAGGGATCAAATTCCATTGCCAGGTTGCAATTGCAGTTGTTTTTTGAAGGTATTTTTAACCACAATCTATGTTAATGGAGCAAGCAAAAATAGAGCTTAAGGTAAGCATATTTTCTCGTAAGGTTTTCAACCATCCTGCTTTCTGTTCCAATATAGCGGCCAAGCCGTTTGAAAGGATACAGCCCTGGGACAGACAGGCAGCCGTTGCCTTAGGTTCTTAGAAATTCTTAGGTACGGAACCCTGGAAACCACATACGTTATGTTTTGGCTGACTTTTTGGTCTAATCGCAAGGGCCATTGCTGAACACGAGGTTCTGGTTTCGATTCCCGTGTCGGGCGAAAATATGTTTTATCTAGAATTTCTTCACAAGCAGCTGTGTATCAAGTCGGTCAATAGCAGTAGGCTCTCCACCTGTTACATGGGACTTACACGAGTGAAATATGACGTCAATGAGGGTTTTCAGGAAAATTCACGCCACCAGTGCCCCGACTCAGGTGAGTCGTTCTCTTCTTTGAAAACGACATCTCAGTAAACCCTCATTTATTTATTTTTTCCTTAGACTATTGTGTCCCACTGCTGGGCAAAGACCTCCCCCATATCCTTCAGACATTATTTTCTTGCGCCACCTCGAACCAGCCATCGCGGTGTGCATCCAAGTCATCTCGCCACCGCTTTCTTGGCCGGGCTCGGCGACGCCGTCCATCCTCTGGCACCCATTGCGTGGAGACTTTTACCCACTTTTTATTTATTTAATGAGGGTATTTTACTAACGAACTGCGTATGACAGGCCCATCATTGGCCCATCATTGGGTTGCGGAATTTGTTCGAAAGAGTCACCGCGGCCCTGGAACGCAAACGGCTTTAGAAGGAACACGGATGGGTTTTAGTCAGTAAGAGTCTGACGCTCCCTTCCGCTCCGTCCAGAGCGGAAGGAGTCATTTACCCGCGACTTCGTACGCGCATATCCCGTTTTTTCCCGTTCCCGTATACTGTAATGGTAGTTCCAGATATTAGCGCGTCCAAACAAACAAGCAAACTCTTCAGCTTTATTATATTAGTATAGATCTATACAGTATATGTAGTATAGATATATAGTAGTGTAGATACGGACATCTCTGCTTACCGTTCGATGAATATGGGCTTGATGTTATATGATTCATTTTGAACACACTTACTCGAAAACTGGCCTACACCACTGCTTTTAGGCACAAAACGAAGTATATTTCGCACTAGTGCGGAAAATTTGTAATTGCAGTTCCTCGGCTCTTTAACAACTTTACCTTCGGCTCGGGCGTCTATTCCGCCTCGACTGCAATCACAAACTTTCCCCACTTGCATCAAAATGTACTATTTTGGTTTCAGATATACGCTAAACTAGCGGTGTTCCTGACCAACATGGAAAATCCTCGTACTCAGACGGAATATGAAGACTCTTTCACCTTCAAGATATTCTTCTTCGAGTTTCTCAACTTTTATTCTTCTCTCATATATATTGCTTTCTTTAAGGTGAGTGTATCTTTATTTAAGAATAAGGAAAGATTGAGATGCGAATGTGACGCATATCTTCCCAACTTGCATAACTTTTGTAATTTACTTTATTTTATTTTTTGGTATGCGTTATGCTTGTAACAAATAAACTCTTTTTCTTTCTTTTTTTTCTTTTCTATCCTCATCATGGTGTCAACCTATAGAGGTATGCAGAACAGGGTGTAAAGTCTTGCAAAACTGCATTAAAAAAACTTTTTTTATAAAAAATACAACCGACTACCAAATAAAAAAAATACTACAAAGTTTAAAATAACTTTAATTTCGGAAGTCGGTGTTTTTGGTTGTTTCTTCGTATTTTAACACCGACTTCCGAAATCAAAGTTATTTTACACCTTACAACACCACTGGAAAGTCACAGGAAAGCAAAACAAGTAATTTCGCTATTTTGATTTAAAAACCAAACTACTAAACCGACTTTGATAAAATTTCTATGGGACCAATTGGAACGTATATTCTTTCACATGAAAAAAATATGTTTTCAAATGACGGAGATATGAAACATAAAAAAATACAACTGAATTGAGAACCTCCTCCTCCTTTTGAAATCCGTTAAAAAGGGAGGATCCTCGGACCAAATGAGTATTGTGTCTGGTGTCTTTCCAATTTTTGATATTTGTGCTGTTGTACCTATATGTTAAAAAATCGCTCGGTCAGGTCTTTAGTTCGTATCTGGTGGTATAGATGCTGCAGCTCTTCAGTACATTTTGTCAAAAATAAAATCGTCTGCCCCATACATTTATATGTATGAGACGGTCGATTTTGTTTTCTCGATTTCAGTGTTGGTCCCGTAGTTAAAGTTGTTGATTTATGAGTACAATGATCCCTTTTTATGTACCAATTGCGTTTATTCTGTCACACGTAGTATAATTAAATTTATTTCCTAGGGCCATTTTCATTGTCTTGTTATATCTAACACAAGCCTTTGCCCGCGTTTTTTCACATTCCCGTAGTAATTTCGGGAAATCCTCTCTTAGTGCTCCCCAACACTCCCCAAGGAACCTACACGACATATTTCAGTATTCTACGACCAGCAGTTTCGGCTGTGCGTTGTCTGTCAGTCACTTACGGCAAGTCTCAATAACGTATCTACTTTTAACCAACTGTCAAATTAGCTTCCAAAAGTAGCTGAAACGTCATGTTACAAAGGCAAAAATGACGTATAGCTACTGTCGGTAGCTAATTTGACAGTTGGTTAAAGGTCGTATACGTTATTAAAACGGGCCGTTAGTCACTCAGTAACGGAAGAGTTTTATTTATTTATTTATTTTATTTTAGGAAAACTTACAGCTAAACAAAAACTGTAAATAAAAGTTTAAACAAAATATGGCTAATTATAAGTTTCCACTTGAAACAGAAAATTGACCAAAAATTGAAAAAAAACAGAAACAGAAAAAAAAAACAAATAAAAGCTGGTACTTAAATAACTATTTACGCTCGAAGAAGCTATTACTTAACATTTTCTTCAAATTAGCAACGCTAGTTAGTATATATTGATTTTCTTCCCTAGGGCCGTTTCTACGACTACCCAGGTGACGATCAAGCCAGAAAGTCTGAATTCCTCAAATTGAAAGGCGACATCTGCGACCCAGCGGGCTGCCTGTCAGAGTTGTGTATCCAACTATCAATCATCATGATTGGCAAACAGTTTTACAGTAACTTCATCGAGCTTCTTGCCCCGTAAGTACGTGTGTGTTGTGTTTGTCTATGTCACCAGGTAATGACGGTTTCCTGAAATGACGAGCACCAGGTGGCAGCCCTGAGGCGTTAAATCCAGGCACCTGTCAAAAAGCTAATATTTTTGACATTTGTTAAATTGACATCAACGTCTAAGTCACTTTTTCAAGTAAGAGGACCTCTTGCCTATATGGCGCCAACTGGTGGCGTAAATTTTCCTGAAAAATCTTATTGCAAACTCCGTAAGATTATAAATGTGTGAGAGTGGTTCAAACTCAGTTATGAGGTTTTTTTGAACGGTTGTTTTTTTACGGTTTAAGGTTAAGGTTGGTCAAATATCTGTTACTTTGCCTTTGCTATTTGTATTAAAAACCGGCAATGTGCGTGTCGGGCCACGCGCAGTGAAGAGTTCCGTAGTTGCACGTCACAATTTCCAAATACTTTTTATAGGTTGGTCGACTATTACTCGTTAACTTGCAAAGTCTACTTAGATGTGATAGTTTTNTTCCGTTATCCAATTTCTCCCCGTCATCCAATCCAGAAGAAATATTGGCGGCCCGAAGTAGCCATAAGTACAGTTTGTATGAACGCTTTTGCATTACCACGGATTCAAATTGGACAAATCCGCGTTCAGTTCGTCTAACCAAAGAGGTTACACGTACTGAACGCTGTCTTTTTTTTTTGACGGGGACCACTCGCAGTTCAGCACACTAAGGCTGGTTACTGCTTAACCGGACTATCATGTGGTGGCCTCAAATGAATTTAAGGCCCCCAGCCGGGGCTTACAAACTAGCTAAATTATACTAATTGACCGCTCGCTACGGCATCCCCTGCGGGATACGGACCTCGGCTTAGCGGCGTCATTTCGGGAGGACAGCAAGGGACAGGCTGGGTCATATCATTATTATTTTGGGGATTTAAAACTACTGGCTCAGCGACGCGGGCTGGCTCGGTAATCAAAGGTTGGGGAGGGTTTTTACTAGGACGTCGCGATGGGCCTCGTCGGCGGGGCCGGAAAACGGAACGCGGTCTGTTTTTGTATTTACTAAGAGTGCTGGTTTCCCTACGGCTCTCTTGTATCTGGGTGATGGGGTGATAGCTTTCCTTTTAAATTCGATATAATATGCTACTACCATTAATATTTTCACATCTCCAAAAACAACCGTTTAGCTGGTAGAGGGGGGGGGCAATTGACTCTAACAAAAATTAGCACTTTAAAGCTTATTATTTTGTAAACGAATCCATGGATGGAAAAATGGCATTAGCACAAAAAGGTTTGCAAATTTCTTAACAGGTGCAAAACAGATTTTATATTCACTTTTTTTTTTGTCTCATCCAAGATGGTTCCATAATTGGTGGCGACAACGCTCCCACCGCGCGATAACCAAGGACCCCACTAGACCCCACATGGCGTGGGAGCAGGACTACCACCTCCAGGACCCCGGCAGACTGGCTCTCTTCGAAGAGTACTTGGAGATGAGTGAGTATCATAATTATGAGTACAATGACCCCTTTTCACGTGTTGTGTTCATTCTGTTATGTTACACGTTGTAGACATACAAGCATAGGTACGTAGCTGCACTCGAAAAACATTGGCATCCTTCTGCGGTACCTGGTCAAAAAGTAAAAATACTGTAAGATACGGTAATCTGCATTCAGTTACACTGAAAACCGAGCTCAACATAGTAAGAACAAGACAGGCCGATTTACTGATTGATCTTTCTTATTTTATTTCCAGTTCTTCAATACGGCTTTATAACCCTATTCGTGGCTGCGTTTCCCCTGGCTCCGCTCTTTGCCCTGATCAACAATATTGCTGAGATACGTCTGGACGCCTACAAGATGGTCACACAAGCACGCAGGCCGTTGGCTGAGAGAGTCGAGGATATTGGTGCTTGGTATGTACCTATATTTAGCCTTGTTTATCAACCAGCCAACGAATCTATAATATTTGAACCCATAATACCTATAAGACTCACCATTATACAACTATGGGGAAACTTTGAATACTTTTTAGCGAGCGGTCATTTAGTTTAATTTAGCTAGTTTGTAAGCCCTGGCTGCCCCCAGCCAGGGCTTACAAACTTTAAATTCATTTGGGGCCACCACAGGATAGTCCGGCTAAGCAGTAACCAGCCTTAGTGTGCTGAACTGCGAGTGATCACAGTCCAAAAAAAAATTAATACTTTTGCCATTTTGCAAAGCTATTGCTGATGGGAAAAGACCCAGAAGTAGGAGCCCGCTACGCTGGTCAGATCAAATACGTTCCACACTATGACCTCGATCTGGGATGCCATCCACATCGCTGAACTTGGTAAAATATAATCGGCAAGAAAATATTCGCCGCATTGAAGACAAACGACGCAAGGCCTTAGTCATCTTCGTCACTTCTCTGCTGAGTTGTAGAGATCCGATAGGCAGGCGCTCCATGTTAAATACTGGTATTCAGCTGCATCTAGTTGGACTGAAAGCTGACCCTTAGGGATAAGGCTAGGTAGATAATGGGCACAGCACAACCTGGACAGTCAGACACACTACCACATGACTCATCATCATCATCATAATAATAATAAAAAATTGTTTATTCATCATAACAGCATTGTAGTACATGGTGATTTATAGGGTTGACAAATTATGAACTAAAACTACAACTGGTGGTGAGATGCTGCAGTCTCAGCTAGGTTAAACAATAACCTGTATAAGGAAGTACAGTGCTAGTCCCATTGGGTATTATAATTAAATTGTACACAGTATGTGGCGTAAATAATAAAACAGTAGTCTTCTACTACAATTTTATTATTATTGGTGACATAGTGTAACAGCTGAAAGACGTCCACTGCTGAACATAGGTTTCCTCCAAGGGAGGGGGGGCCCTTGGAGGAGTTGCCATAATCGCCACGCTTGGCGGGCGGGTTGGCGATCGCAGTGCAGCTGTTGCAATGCACAGAGAATGCTGCTGCCCATTCTCTGGTGAGTCGCTTACCACATAACTGACTGGTAAATATATTGAACTGTAGCTACATCTATACCGCTACAAAACTACAAAAATATACCTCACATCACACATATTCTACATCGCGCTATTAAAGTTCTCCACGTGATTTAAAAAGATAAAACAACCCGGCAACAACTATCGGGCATTTGCCCCTGTACTACACCCGCCTGGTCGGAGGATCCTCCCCTTCCGATGGAAGTTTGCGGGACTGTATAGAAATATCCTCATATATATTTTTTTTGTTTTAGGTACGGCATTCTCAAGGGAATTACATACGCTGCTGTCGTATCGAATGT
>NDFZ01000875.1:0-12067 GCA_002192655.3 Mamestra configurata | reverse complement strand
GTTAATAATGTAGCTTTCTATTTGCGAAAGAAATTTTAAAATCGGTTGTGTAGTTTTTGTGCCAAATCGTAACAAACAAACAAACAAACAAATAAATCTTTCCTCTTTGTAATATTCAGTGTAGTCTTTTTAACCCAAAGGTTGACTGGTAGAGAATGCCTTGATGCATTAAGTCAACCCATGTACCACCATTGTACATTGAGTTTAAATAAATAAATAAATATTAGTTTTGATTATCATTTTTGTCATCCACCTGCCCTTGTTTCTTTTTTTTAGGGTTCCGTACTTGAAGGGTAACCATCCGTACGGTTCCCAACCATAATGTTAAAAACAGTATTATACTTTTATTCGCCTGTTAATACTTTTACTGTCCTATGAAAAAAAAGTGTACAAAATACCGGTTTTATAAACCACTGGTATTCGCCACCCTTTATAAAACCTAAAAAAACTATTGCTTCTATTGTTTAATTATAAAATGAGCTCCTTACTTATTTTGTGGAGAGGTTTATGAATATTTAAAATATTTTTTTAAAACGTAAAGAGTAAAATACTGTTGACTTTTCTAAAATACTGTTAATTTTATTCTCCGACCTTAATATACCTAGCTACTTTATTTCTCGTACAATAAGTTAGGAACCCTATGTGAGAGTCGACTCGCACTTTTTTAAATCTTTATAAGACACTAGCTTTTGCTCGCGACTTCGTACGCGCATATCTTGTTTTTTCCCGTTCCCTTAGGAATTTTGGGAAATCCTCTCTTAGTGCTCCCTCCTACTCTCGCCAAGGAACCTACATGCCAAATTTCAGCTTACTGCGACTAGTAATTTCGGCGGTTCGTTGTCTGTCACACAGGTACTCAATCACTCATGATTGAGACTTACCTGTGTGACTGACAACGGAATAATGTTTTATTTTATATTAGGATGATTGATAATCTCAGCCATTACCTACCCCCTTTTTAGATTTATCATCTTGCACACTATCCAACCTTCGTTTCATTAGTTCATTTAGTCTTAGGCATATTGTTATAATAACGATCCACATTCATACTCAAAAGTTTGCTCATGGCAATCTTCATTTATCGGCATCACATGCATTTGCTACGTATTGCATAGACGATCCATGAAAAGAGTTTTTATTTAAAGATAAAAAAAAACATCTCTCTCATAAATATATCAATTAACCATCTGCATGACCTAGTACAAAACACGGATGCATCCAACCAAAATCCGCACGGTGTAAGACTCCGTAGGATCATCCATTGTGCGAAATAGCAATCACGTGCGTAGTCGTGCACTGTGAGCATGACTATAAAAAGTTCAACCTTATCCTGCCCAGTGTTCTGAACGCATCCCTATTGCTGCCAACCCTACCAATTACGAATTTGTTGCGAAAGCGCGAGGGTGGTCGACTCATGCGGGCTCAGCTGCGTTTAACTTTACTCATAATTTTGCACGTATGACACTGTATAGGTATGCTGTTTGTACTTCTATTTAAGTCTCCGGATGTACTTTCCATACTTGAGATATCCGCTATCTTTGTGTATTAAGTTGGAATGAATGAACTCTCCCTCTACGTCGGATTTTGCAAAGTGACTTTATTTCGTGACTCTTGAAGTACTTATAATAAGGGAAACATTTAAAAGCAAATCTCTAAATTTTGAGAGTGGCTAAGAAACACCTGTATTTTTTTTAAATCATCTTTTGAACCGAATAGTTGGTAGGTAAGTCCCTAATGAAAAATGCAACTATGATACTTGAAAAAAAACAACAAGCATTGGAAAAGAGAGCGATCAAGGGTCTATAAAAGCTAGTGTTAGGTAAATCAAAGTCAAAGTGAGCCCTCAGAGGGCTCAGGGCGGGTACAGAGAGTTCAGGAACACATAACAAGTTTCATCAAAGCACAAGACTATTTGTAGCATAAAAAAAGGTAGGCGACTGGAAATTACTAGATGTAGCTAAACTGTTTTTTACTGAATGTTTGCCAATCAAACTTTGGGAATTTTCATTTGCTTATTTCAAAGCTTTCTGACTTTCGCTGAGGACAATTAATATTTTCTTAACGAGGACTAAAGGAAACTCTCCCAAAAAAAAAGGCTGCTCCCAGTCCAATCTTGTGTATGAGTCTTTTAGGAACAGTAAAATATTGTTAATGGCTACTGGAGCTTTTTCTAATTGATATACTTGGGTATTTTCTGAACTCTTCTCTACATACGTGCCTTACTTAATTAAATATTTAACCCAGATTTAAAAAAAAAAAATCAAACAAAAATTTGAGTCTCATAATGTGTGTGAAATAAGGACGACGACTGCTAGTTATTCAAAGAAGCTAAAAGTAGGTGGTTTAAAATCGGCCTAATAATCCTAAAACTTATTAAAACATATCTAAATTAACCGAGGCCAATCCTGATCATTCCATACAAAAGCACTCGTGTCATCTTGATTCACGAGCAATTAAGGTGACTGCCAGCAGCCAAAACAATCGATCGTTGCAAATGGCCGTCTCGTTGACACGCACTTGTCAGACGCGCGCGAGACAGTCTTGCCCCAGTCTCTCCGTAGGCCTGCCTATATCTACTCAATATTGCAGAAATAAGTATTTTTCGCAGATAGCGTTCCACTATAAGTGATATGTAAGTTTTAGGTCACGTTCGGATTAAATTGAATGATCCCACTCGTGACACACTAAAGTACAACTGTAGTAAAATCAGGGTTTCAATTTAGACTCTTTAGTAGAGCCAGAAATAGATTTCATTGTCATTAGGAACAGCTTATCGCAGATCAGTTTTTCTCACAGTTACAAACAAGTCATCAGCTTAGAGATTTGGAACCTAGAGCAGCTCCACTTCACTCTATGAAGATATTTAATTAGGTACCTACCTATATAGTGCTTCATTTTTTTTTACTTCGTATGTACCTACCTAATTATAATTTTAGTTTTAATTTTAGCTATCAATGTGTGAGTGCGCCCGCACTCAGCTGATCGCTAGAGTGGNGTTACAAACAAGTCATCAGCTTAGAGATTTGGAACCTAGAGCAGCTCCACTTCACTCTATGAAGATATTTAATTAGGTACCTACCTATATAGTGCTTCATTTTTTTTTACTTCGTATGTACCTACCTAATTATAATTTTAGTTTTAATTTTAGCTATCAATGTGTGAGTGCGCCCGCACTCAGCTGATCGCTAGAGTGGGAAGCAGTCTTGTTGCTAACCGCCTCTCAATTAGCTGTCATTAAGTCTTGAAATCTTTGATATAGACATCTAAGTACTGTAACTAAACCATTAATTATATTAGATTCAACAGTAGGTATCTGTTCCTTTGGATGCTGAAATACTTATCTATAAAAATTAAAATCCTCAGTCAAGGAAACTTTAACAGTAGCTAAGCGTTTAAGATACGTATTAAATTTAACTTGTAATAACAGTGTCGCGTCCTTGCTTCTCATGATAAGGAATGATTATATTTACAAAAGTAACAAGCTACATTAAATTAATGGATATTTGACAATGTTACATTTCATGAACGATATAAGTACCCAATTTTCCGTCAATATATCTTAATAATGTTCGGAGATGCAGTGATGCGATAACTGATTTATCGATCGTAGACATCGTTTTGGCAGGATGTTGCCTGTGGGTCAAGGGGAAATCAATCAATAGGAGCGAAAGTTATGGTACTGTTCCAGAAATCATTCAATTAAACTGAATATTGCGCTTTTGTCGGTTAAATTGGGTCCTTTTTCCACACCACCAAAGAGGTAAGAACCATAGGTGCGTTTTTTTTATAGAGGTCTCCCCAATAGGCCTATTCCTCTCTGAAATGCCGTCCATAGGGAGTAACCGGAGTCCTTAAGTATGATCCGGAAAAAAATTGTAGTGCAATTTCGCCTAACAGATTGGGATCTTCGAGGTCCCAAAACTGAAGTAGCGTACGTTGTCGAGATTAGGTAATGTGTCAGGAATTGTGTCATTCAGTTAAACGGAGGCGGTGCGTTTGCACGTCGATTATATGAGTCGAGGGCAGTGTTCCTCGGGCAGCGCGAATGGCAGACACAGAGACGTCGACCGCCTACTCGAGTACTCACCTACTCTACGTCAAATCCGCGATTGGCAATTGCGATCA
Source organism: Mamestra configurata (assembly GCA_002192655.3). Taxonomy (NCBI): domain Eukaryota; kingdom Metazoa; phylum Arthropoda; class Insecta; order Lepidoptera; family Noctuidae; genus Mamestra; species Mamestra configurata. The sequence continues at coordinate 7,942 of NDFZ01000875.1, read as the reverse complement.
GCTTTTAGGGCAGTTCATCTGTCACCAAATTAGAAATCTGGACAACGAGAAAATGGGTTTTTAGTAACATCACGGTCAAATCGTAGTTTCGAATCATACGTTGTGCGATGCGAAGTACCTAGTTCTAGCACCAGAATGAAGTTGGATCAAAATATTAGAAGTTTTTAAATATTTCGCGACCAAATAGAAATGCTGATTCGATTCGTAATACACTAATAAAGTAATAACTGTAATAAGTAACGAAGTATTTTCCCAGAAAAATAGGCAGAACATCAAGGTCTTCCTATCTTTTTACAGAACACATGTTTATAAAATAAGAAGATGCAAGATACCACGCATCACATTAAAACTAGTTAAAATCTGTTTCCTAACTCAAATTCACGCCTTTGTCGATGGGGAAAGACAGAAACTACAGGACAAGCAAGTTCTACAATCCGTCCTAAATCTTTAACAATTTCCACATTCAGTCAAGTTTTTATCTGTTATGGTTACAAACCAGGTGTAAAGTTTTGTGGTGGCGGCCACGAACTTTTACCCAACAGGTAAAAGTAACAAATAAAAACACCCTGCTTTTCATCTCTCACATTCGATTTTTCGACTCTCTCCTATGACTTCTACAATTTAATCCATACAAATTTGAGTTTCTTCTATATAAAAATACTAAGTACATTTTGAACTGATATCTTGCACCTTCTCAATGCGCTTCCAAGAACGCTAGTGATGGCTTTATCAGCTTGAATATGCTATAAATAACGTAGATACCTAACTAGTGCTCTGGGTCGGTTCATAATCGTGGGAATAACAGCTGTCCAGAAAAACCAAGTTTTAAAGACAAATTTAACAACAGCTAATGCTTAGCGAATAGAGCATTAACTAGTGTTAGGTATAATTAATAGCATAGGCTTAAAATTAAATGACAGTTGGTTTATAAATACATTTTATCCAAGTGACACCGGAAATTTATGCGTGCACTAACATACGAGTGTTATTATTGGAGTCAAGAGCTAGAAACTAAAATGAACAACGTATTACATCCACATAATCTTAATCTACACCATATCTTAACCAAGTCTGATACTCCAGTGAATGCAATATACTTATTTCGACATATTTACTTTCAGGCGACGAAACTTTTCTGTTGCCCATTTTTGATTTCGCTTAAGTGCTTCGCACGAAATCTAATCTACAAAGTGGAGATGAGACCTAATAGTGGGCTATCAATTAATTTTTGCGCTAAAATTGTTCAATTAATCGTAAGCTACACTGTAGCGGTGGAGTTAACGTTATCGTCAGCGGTCGAAGCCCCTCGCTCACGTTACCAGATTACATACTAGCCTGAACTTTGATAGCCCTGTTTTCGCATTACAACAATTTCACCCTCCAACTTCTGTGTCATTTCTATATTTACTAATAACGATAAAAAGTACAAAACGTCCATCACAAGATATGCGTTATCCATTATTCAAAGACCTCTCTCGTTGAAAAACCATTTGTATTGTATTGATTTCATCAAAGATTCATTCTACATGACAAGAAGAACACATAACTTTGACTTTGCTTGTATTAGAATACTTAAGTAGGTACCTAAATGTCCAATAAACGTTTACACTGACCGTTGCAGATTTTATTATTCAAAAGTTGTCGGAGACGATCGCGATAGCAATCTCAAGTTTTCGTGTTCTATAGACAATGGCACATAATATACGCGTTGAAGTTGAAGCAATCATTGGCTAATTAAAATTTGCTGTGCGTGACGCGACCACGAAGTGCCTTACTCACTTATAGGCTGCACACGTGCCTGTCAATGAACTTCGCAGACCATGCCAATAGCCGAGCACGCGTTAAGCCGCCAAATTTCTAGGCACAGGCATTGATCTATCCGTCACTCGTCGTCAACCAAAAACTCTACACTTCAAAGAAATATTTTGCATCCACTGGAATATATTTGCAGTTTCTTGCATGCAATTCACAAAAATTACAAAGATAAACTACTTGCCAATGAAAATAATAATTAAAGATTTTTGTGATTTACTGTCTTATATGAACCTACAAATGGGCTGGTGCTTCTATCTAGACTGGGGGCATCGAACTTAGCTCTACATCGATATTAAACAGTATATTTAACTGATTACTAAATAACTTGTAACGAACTTAATTTCTCGTAAGGTACTAACGTGCAAAAATGAGGACATTGTCGGTCCGCGCGAGGAAGTCGTCCTGCTCCGTGTGAGTGACGAAGGTCCTGGTCGGAGCTGGTGCATCGGCCTGCACGCCGGCGGGCGGCTTGCGGCGCTCGAAGCGTTCCATCATGTCTGCCGGCACGGTCGGCAGCTCCCGGCCTGTCGTGTTCGGGGCTTGAGTGAAGCCTAGTTTCGCTAGCAGGCTCTCGCGGATCACTCGTAAGCTGTGTTCTCGCGCGTTCTCGTAGGAGCGGCAGGAGGCGCACGCGATCTGAGCCGCCGGAGGGTCCTGCGGACAGGCGAGCTCGGCAGCGACGGCCGCCAGCCACGCGGCCAGAAGCAGCAGGCTCGCGGGCCTGGCCCGCGGCCCGCGCGACGCGCCCAGCGGACGCGTGGTGCGGCAGAGCGGGGAGGCGGCGGCGTAGCGCGATGAGCGATGTGAGGCCGCGGGCGGCGCGTGCTACACTGCACACGACTCACATTCGACACTAAAGTCGCACGCCACGCCACGCGGCGTTGCCCGGGGCGCTGCAGCCGCCCCGCGCCGCGCCCCCGCAGCCCGCGGCTGGCCTGCTGACTCACGCGCTGGCGGCGCCAGGGCTGCGCTGGGAACTCGGAAAATGCGCCCAATGATGAAGATGCCCGCCAGCGCGCCACAAGCCGCCCGCCCTGCGTACACTCAGTTAGTAGTTATTGATGAAAACTTCACTTTACAGGAAATAATTCTATTACTGTTACTTTGCAGTAGGTAAATATACTCTTTCATAATAGGAAAGATGGCTGGGACTGGCTGGAAAAACGCTGATGAATTGTTTAGAGGTTGCTGATTCTAAACTGCTGATATAATTAATTTTAAACAGGTACCAACAAATTAGTTACTAGGCAGAGCTACGTGCTATAAATTCGGGGTAAAATAAAATATATCTGCTGTTAGAAATATTTATGTAGTAATTTTAAACAGTTTATTTTAACAAGTAACATATGGACTAATCCGTTGTGCAGAGAAGCATAAATATTTTGACAGCACTCACAAAAAAATGCGAATTCCTACCTACCAGGTAAGACTAAAGAAAAGTCTGGATAATATATCTTGTTGAGAAATAGGATAAGACGTTAGTGTGTATGTAGGTAGGTATGTGGGTTAGCAAACATTACCTAAGTACCTATACAAACTCTCAATGCAGCACATTATACATAATATTATGTTCACAAGTAGTAGTTATGTCTCGGTTAAACACTTATGAACTACAATAATCATTTCAGAAGTCCCATTTCTAGACGGGTTCTCGATAAGAAGGATCTGAAAACATCCATGTAAACCTTAAACTCTGTAAATCGTTTCACGAGTAGTAGAAATTCCCGTAGATTGTCTCATACATCAGATAACTGACTCATTATAAAGTACTCGTTCAAATAAAGTGGGTAGTATCAATTTGCGTACATAAGATCTAGCGGAGCTCATTCTCACAATAATGATAATTGTAGTCTTTCAAGAACTGATTATTAAAAGAGAGTATAATTGAGAAATTAACCACAGAGTGCCCCAGGACCCCCAGGTACGTGTAGGATGCTCTAAATATACCCATCTTTTTAGGTCTGTCTTTTTCTCATCGATTTTTCACGTGGGCGCCAGCAGCATGAAACTTGGCACACGGGTAGACTATGTCCTAGATTAGGATATAAAATACTGAATCCTGATAGCTACAACCTGGGAGCCTTTAAGTCAAGAGTGAATAGGATACCTACTTCTAGGTAAGCGTGCACCGTCTTCGACCACATTATCGCTTACCAACGGGTAAGATACTAGTCAAACGAGTGCCTTTCAACAGTAAAAAAAAAAAATTGTTAAAAAGACTACACTGTGGTAATTTTATCCGGAAACAATGTTCCCTTGGAATGAGTTGCGACTTTCGCAAAGCCAATGGTAGAGGCTAGTCTATGAATATATGTAGAACTATTCCTAAAACATATTTTTTGACTTTAGAAATGCGTTTAATACCATCAATACCGCGGTCATTTTTTTATTATTCCCGCTTTAGCTGTTTATGTTAGTGTCTCTTACCTCTAAAAATAACGCAAGTCAGAACATTTTTACTACTTTGTTACTTCAACGACAACGCTTTTGCATTTCATACTGCACATTGTATTGGACTACTCCAGGGTAGCATTCTGTCTCCGTAACTTTTTAGAATAATTGTACATGCAGACTAATTAAACGCCCGGTCGTGACGTGATTAACGGGTGGGGCTGGTGTCCCAGAAATTCTATATTTTTTAACGTGACAGTCTTGCGCGGAGCCGCGACTGGGATAGTAATGATTTATGTCGCCCTTAATACGCAAGTTAATCATAGTCATTATTAACTATTAGCTCCCATTAATAACCAAGCCTCAATAACCAAGAGACGTTTTAAAAAAATCATCATTTGATCTTTACGACCCTTTTATTTCAAAAGATGTGGCATTTTTGTATATTGTTATTTGAGGGATATATTCTTTCATGAGCTATCCAAAAAGTATCAGTTAACTTCCAGAGTGGAGGACATTTCTAACCAGTAGCAGTTTTTGTACGTGAGGATATATTAAAAAAAAAAAGAAAACTTCGAAATTCCGAAAACATCCCCAGGATTGACCCTAAGTTATCAATATCGTTGCAAATTAGCCACATTTTAAGGAACCCACTAATAGGATCATTTACGTAGGTCATTGTCGATTGCACTGGCTCCTTGGTTTAAGTTGTTGTAAGTGCAACCGCTGAGTGCAAAGATGGCTGAGTGAGAACGAGTTTGTGAGGGGTTCGATTCTCGAATCGGAAATTCTACGAAGCCATCCGGTAGGCAGGAGACTCGTCACCGATGTTAACATGATGACGTAATTATTTTGGTAAGTAATGCTGCGTTATACGCCACATACAACTTGTTGAGTTATCAATGTCTGGTTAAAGTTCGATTGACTAAAATGTTGAGACGGAATTTGTTTGGTAAATTTTGTCATTATGGAGAAAGTCGTTACATTAAGTGGATTTATTTTTTCTTTTGGAAGTGTACAATTGTGCATGTTTAACAAATCATTCTGCAAATTGATAATTATTATACTGTTATGGCGTTGATCTGCAAGCCAGCGACTTTTAAAGTGAGCGGTATACATATCTTGGTACGTACTCTAGATTCTTTCTATTTTCTTTGGAGTCGCGTTTGCTTTGATTTCGCAGTCTCTTTTTGTGAAATGATTAGTCATTTTTTAGGTCTGTAGAAACCGGTCTCCGGTTTTCCCGTACGGGCTGGACGTCATGCCATCGTTGAGCCTGTAACCAGTTTGGTTATGGAATTACATCACACAAACGTGAAACGAGGGTTCTGATATTACCTGCCGAGTCTGAAGGTTTTGAAAGTCGCTATGCGCTGGACGCTGCGTCAGGATTTGCGGCTATCTTTCCGCCCACAGTCCACCACCAGAGGTGGTATTACGGAAGGGGGATTCTTTCCTCCAGACGCAGATAACCGAAAAGTAGCCCACGTAGGGTACGTGGGCTATTTTTCTAGTTGATTTAAATTTTAACCCGTATTTACCCGTTAATAAATTGTGTAGTGATATTTTTATCAAATATTTTCATGGTCTTAAAACTTAGTTTCACGTCATTAAGATTTTTTTACCCGAACGCTTAATTTAAACTGGTTGCAACCGTGTTCAGACCGGGCGCTTTTATTCGGAATAATATTTTAAAAAAAAACAACTGAATTTAACGTCTAAGTTTTTGTGCCGTGCCACACCGTTGGTATTTCCAATTAATATTATTTGAAATGCGACGGCTTTCGCTATAAAATAATCAAGTGCTTTTTATTATTATTCATAATATTTTTGTTCGTACATTTTTCGGTATTTTTTTATTATGCAATAATTCCAACGTTTCAAGTGAGTAAACTGCTTTTATTTCGCTATTGTAGGGACTATTACAACTTGTAACAGAATATAGATAAAATTCTAAGAATCACTTAAGACTGGCGCTGACCATTGCCAGTCTTAAGTGCTTCTTAAATTCCATTTAGAAGCCGAAAGCTGTCAAAAAGAAAATAAAACCGGCGAAGTGCGACTCAGACTTTCAAATGAAGGGTTCCGTACCATAAACCGAAAAAGAAACACATTAAATGTATGGGCTCTTAATATGAGCGTTTCCTATTAAAACACATTTTCCATTTTTATTAAATAAAACAATGTAGTTTACGCGTAAAAAACTAGGGCGTCAGTCTGAACTCTCTCATGAAAACCTGAATATCAAGAATGCAGTAAATAGGTATAGGAAACGTAACGAATGAAAATGGAATTGGAAATATTTATTTGAATATGGAAGACAATATTTCTATCTTCTCATGATACAAGTTGGACTGCTATGGGTATGGGCTAGGTAAGTAGATATCTAGGTAACTTGGATTTCCCATTTAAAATGCAATCACATTTATGTTAACTACTACTAATACCACCAAATATTGATGCGTAAAAAAGTATTCCAAATGTTCAGTTGACAATTTATCGAGAGTTTACAATCTATCAAGTTATTTTATAATCTTATTACGGAGTTTGCCATTTTCCGGTGACATATATACCTATTACCTATGCTATTGCAAACAATGAATACAAAATAAAATTAAAGTCCCTATAGAAGAAACGTGATGTTTTGGCGTTTAAAGGGTTCCGAGAAAGAAAATGAAAAAGCTGGGCCCTTTTATGATCGTTGATCACTCGTGCGTGTGTCTGTCAGGCTGGCTGACTGTCTGTACCTAGGTATGTCCGTTTGTTCCAGCCAATTTTCAAAATAAAAACCAAGTCAAGTGCAAGACGGGCTCGCTCACCAAGGGCTCGTAGTACCGTAGGTATTTTTTCTCTATTTCAGCGTTCATGAATACTACAAGCACTATTGGCAGTTCCGAATATTGTGCTTTTTTCCGTAGGTGGAATTTAGCTTTAGTAAAGTTTAATCTTGTTACCAGAACCCCAAAAAGGAAGGGTAAGTACCTAAATGAGTTTAACCGTCTCGGTGTTCAAAGATCTTTACCTAGGGCTAAAAGAACGAATTAAGAAAAAAACAAATAAACGTTTAAACAGCGAGAGGAGCTCGTGGAAAAATAATAACAGCCGCACCGGACGATCTTCAAGATTAAGCAACGCTTGCTGTCTGCTGAGATCGGTCCGTATCCGCATCTGCACCACCATCACATACCGAGACTCCTCCGAGCTTCGGAAAGCGCGTTTAACCGTTCTTTCCGATATCAGTCGCTACCATGCCAAGGGATACCCAATACTGGGTTGTGGGGGTCAGATGCCTAGGCAGCCGCTCAATGCAAAATCTGGTATTGAGCTGCATCTGGCAGATTGCTTATTGAGATTTTAACAGTGGATTTCTCAGGATGTGCCCTTAGAAAGTCATTAAAGCAAAAATTATGCGAATGTACCGCTTTTATACCCTACTTCCATGTTTCAATAGTAACAATATCTATGCGAATTTCATTCTACTAGCGCCATCTAGTTAATTGTTGAAGTACAATTTTATGTAGGTATGTAAATGAAGGAACCGTACAACCAATGAGATTTTCCATCAGCAAAATTACGAACTTCTCCCTCCTCATAAGTTCGTATAGTTTAAACTTAAAAATAGTCAGTCACCATTCGGTCACCGGTCTTTATTAATTAAGAATTAAGGCCGGAGGCCGTAGGTAGGGTGACGGTGAAAAAACAAAATATTATGCTGCGATTTCCTGTGGGGGGGGGG
>NDFZ01000874.1:0-12067 GCA_002192655.3 Mamestra configurata | reverse complement strand
TTAAAGATATTTATTTCTCAAAAGAATTACAAATTCACTTATACAGAAAACATAAATAGGTTTTGAAACAATGTTAACTGCCAGTAAATTTAAACATAGAACACAGTTCCTTTACATGCAGTTTATTCATAAAAATTATCAGCCTCATAATTATGTGGCCTTGCCTGCCACAATACTTCCTTACAATGTACATCTGCCACACTACTTGCTGGACAGATATCTACTGTCTACATGTACATGTGTAACAGAATAAACTCAATTGGTTATTATAAAGAGAAGTGGTTATTATAAACAACTTTTACTATGGAATCAACACTAAAATTACAAAAAAAAAACTATTGACTGCCCCATACCCTCATTTGAATCTCAACAAAATGTACTGAACATTTTGTGATTTGCCGGTACCTTGTCTCGCTACCATCCTTAAAGTTGTAGATGGAAACTGAGTTAAAAAATTNATGTGTGTTCTTCACTGTCACCTCTTAAATGTAACAAAAGAAAAATACAAGTCCTAATTTCCTTAACTCATCTTTGTTTCAGATGCTAGCATAACAATACCCTTGAACAAGTCCATAACATATGAAAACAAAGAACTTTATGGATCCTATCTTACGTTAAATGGAGAGTCAAATGTTCGAGTCAATTTCAGTCATGTTAATGAGAGTTTACAATTCATTGTTTTTCAAGCACATAGTCATATGTTTAACATCACTCTGTATATGAATGAAACAAATGGATTGTCTCACGTAAATGGAACCAATTTGGGCTTTGTGAGTTTTAAGGACAAAATTGCCACATTTCAAGTATCCAGTTACCATAAAAATTTATCTGTACGTGTATTCATTTCGGTGCATGGCTATACAATAAACGGTATGATATATGTTTTATAATTATTCTACTACTCAAGAAGCAACCTGAGTGTTTTCATTTTAGTCAATTTCAAATTATTGTAAGTTTAGATAATATATTCTTGTATTTCATATAAAAAAAAAACAGCTATGACACAAGTGAACATTATAATCTACATATTAAGCATGTCAGGTTTTCCTGTTGTGTGCTTGTGCAAATGTATAAAATATGTAAACCTACTACTGTATTATAATAACTAGTAGAATTTATGGTTAAAGATATTTATTTCTCAAAAGAATTACAAATTCACTTATACAGAAAACATAAATAGGTTTAGAAACAATGTTAACTGCCAGTAAATTTAAACATAGAACACAGTTCCTTTACAAGCAGTTTATTCATAAAAAATATCAGCCTCATAATTATGAGGCCTTGCCTGCCACAATACTTCCTTACAATGTACATCTGCCACACTACTTGCTGGACAGATATCTACTGTCTACATGTAGATGTGTAACAAAATAAACTCAATTGGTTATTATAAAGAGAAGTGGTTATACCCCCATTTGAATCTCAACAAAATGTACTGAACATTTTGTGATTTGCCGGTACCTTGTCTCGCTACCATCCTTAAAGTTGTAGATGGAAACTGAGTTTAAAAAATGCTCATCCAACAATATTTTTTCAGATCCAATACCAGGTGGATGTAACATGGAGTTTTCAATTCTTAAAATATATCCATTCCTTTATACCCCGACATTCCCTGAATACATACTAGTGGAAGCTGCAGCGCCATCTGCACCAGCCACTGACATAGACTGTAATTATCCATTACAAGCAAATATGAAGTTCTATATGATGTACCTGGCGGAATTAAACTTTTACTCTGAACCTTATTTTACTGGACTGAGAACAATGATGACCCTCGAGGGTGTTTTAAAGTATGGGACGGAGGTAAGCAATTTTTTTAAGATACTTTATACTAGGGTCTGCTAGCTAGCCGCTTATGTTGAAAATTATCCCAAGGGTATATTCGAATCTGAACTCCCGAGATGAAAAGTATCCTATGGTCAGAAAAGTATCCTATCAGGTATGCCAACTTTCATCCAAATCCGAGGTAACAAACAGACAGACAGAGTTGCTTTCGCATTTATATTTTCTTATTTATTTAACATTAATGCCATTGCTGCCGTTTCCTCTATTGATAGGTATTTGGATGCCTGTGCAGAAAGTCGCAACGAAAATTAACACCATATTTTATTCTCGCCAATAGGGCGAGAAAAAAATGTGATGGCTCGTATCGCGATCGTAATAAAACGCCATACAGCAATTATACCAACTGAGCCAAAAAAGTAACATCCAAAAGTGAAATTGGGGCTACTATCACCCCTTAGATATGGTGATAGTAGATACTCTACTATCTCCACAAGTACACAATCAATGCACTACTGATCATCGCCCCTGTTGAGCTGTTACTGTGATGGAACTCGACCGAGGAAGTACTTACTTTAGTGTACCTAGGTACTTAACCTGTCAACCGCCATGCAGCGTGGCTGTAATCCAGTGTGGACCTTGTACCTCCCGGTAAAGACTGCCCGGGAAGGGCTGCAAAAAACCCTGACCTAGAGTCTTTGCAGGCGCAAGCCGCGTGCGGAATGAACCCTTTAGTCCATGCGAGCAGAAAGCCGTGACCTGCCGTGAGCACAGCTAGTGTGAAAATAGTTAACAATTCCAAAATTTAATAAAAACTGCGGCGCAATCTGACTTTCGCAGCCCTGCGCCTAATGTGCTTAAAACGGCCCAGGCGGAGGGCAGGATAGGTGTTGAGACATGTCAGGGCTATTCTCTCTTTTTTTTATGGGGCTTCAAATGTCTTTCCACTCTGGGCGTAGCGGAAGAGAGTGTGAGACTTTTACTTACTAAAACCCAATCGTGTTCCTCCAAATGCCCTATGCTTTCCAGGGCCGCGGCAACTCTTTCAAACAATTCCGCAACTTCTCAATGTATCTACGCTGGCTCTGGTGGGCTCTTGCTGTTTTGCCATCCAATAATATTTTTGTTTTGTCTTCCAAGATCCCATACACCTCCTGGCCGGCTACCCGACGCATGTTGAGCGCATACCCTGGCACGGGGGCCATTTACGCAGTGGTAGCAAGGAGTAATTTAGACAATGTTTCGTACTCTGTGTACGTACCCAGCTATAGTTACGGCTGTACCGAATTTGCCGATTACGGATGCGAGATGATTGGTAAGTTTTATTATTTTGTTTCACTAGCTTTTGCCTGACACCTCCCGCGTTTAACTCTGAAAACCAGGATCCAGATTATGGCCTACCAAAAATCTTCCGAATATTTTCGGTCGTTGATTAATAAAAACACAAATACTTTTATATTTATAACATGCAGTAGGACAGGTGCTGTGCATTCAGGATGTTCTATGTTCTACCCCAAGTCCCAGGCTACCTCTGTCAGATTTCAATTCGATCGGTTCAGTAGTTAGAACGTGGTGAGGTATCAAAATTACAGAGTTACATTCGTCTTTAGAAAATGTGTTATGACCAATCATCATTTATGAAGAATCTTTAAGGGATGACGCATACTAGTCGGCCACAACGACTAGTGGTTGCAGCGACCAGAACACTGAAAACCTATACGAATCGAACACTTGGTCTACTGCCGACTGATCCGCAGCTTGATCGAAGCTTCTGAGACCAAAGTTGCGACCACGACTACGACTAGCCGGAGTCGTGGCCGTTTAATGCGCAAGATCCCTGCATGTAATTTTATCTTTAGTTGGTAATACCTGCTCGGTGAATATTTTTCTACTGCGTCAACAAAAACTCTCAGGTATTTCGTCGACATTATAGGTATTACAATTGCCATGTATTTTCAGATGACTGGCTATCGCAGATTCTGTGTGTAGCACTTATGTTTGTTGGCGTGTTCATATGCTTCTTCGGACACCGGTTCTTTAAGACTGAAATGTTTTTCACTGGATTCTTCAGCGGTGTCATTATCACATACATACTGATAGCCCTGATAACGGTTGTTGATAAGCCTGGTAAGTAAAAATTCAGACTAAACACCCCCCCCTCCCCCCTAATACGAAGTCAAGCAGTTTGATTGATACTACGTTGCCTACTGCAGAATTACAAAAAATGTTTATGGTTTTGTTGCCCAATTATGCCCATTTGAATGGATTTGGATTCATACCTATCTTTGAAAGTGGGCGATAGACATTCGCGCAAAATGCGTAGGTCGCTCGTCGTTTTTCGCCAATGTGTCGCTAAGTAAGTTATTTTTTTTAAAGTCCAATAAAACAATGGGTGGACTGTGTGGGTATGATGATACAGCTAGAAAGGGTGACTACTGAGTTGACGAATGATAGAGAAGTAAGGAAGTAGAACATGTTACACCGACCTCCTCTAAATTGAAATAAGGGCAACATAATGATGGTTATGTGGGCGAAAAATGCACTTACCTATGTACGTAGTCGTACATGTATGTCTTTTTATGTGCGTTAACTGCACACGGTATTTGATACAAACTTTCAAGTTCTTATTGTTCGTAATGAATGAGTGTATAATTCACTCTTGCTGAAGTCAATAGGCCTAAGTTGCTTACCGAAAAAACAAGACCTGACTTTTTGAGATCCATAACACTAAAAAATAAATACCATCTACCGAAAACCAACAATGTGTCCGGAATGAGGGTTGCAGAATATTTAGTACCTTACTTTCTTAATAAACTATCTACCAGAAGACTTACAAACATTATACAAAACGAGTTCGAAAAGCTACAAGTGTAAGTCAAAATATTTCTTTACACATAAAGCTACTGTATAATTTCTATCAGGCAAGTTCTACTGTAACTCAATATGTAGAAATAAAATTTACGGCTCGCCAGCACACAGATAAACCCTGCGAGGTTTTCGTTGTGTGGCAAAAACCAATGTTTAAATAAGTTAAGAATTTTGGAAAAAAAAAATACAACAATTTTTAATAAAACTTGGGACGCATAGGTACGCAAGACCCCTTCCTAGGGTAAAAAAATAGTTAGGATCTTTTTCGAAAAGGTGTGCTGAGGGACAGTTAGAGTAATTTTAAGTTTACCATAGAAAAATCAAAACCTCTGAATTCGTTTCTAAGAATAAGGAGTTGAAAGTGTGTTTGAAACTCCATGAGTAGTTAACTTTTTAAAACTTTCACTGCTTTCATTGAAAGAAAGAAAGAAAAAGTATTTAATTGCCACAGAACGACTTACCACATTTTTCTTAACCTTTTGAACGCCAGAACATAAACGCATCGGCGTGCCCCCGACGCCCAGCCACAAATTCGCCGTACTCTTTGTCACATATTTGTTACGTTTGGCGCACAGGGCACGCGCTTGCTTGTCATGTATACGTGACAATGGCGTTCAAAAGGTTAAACTAAACCCTACACGATAGTATTAGTAGTTATTAAATTATGTTAGTAAAGACACGTTAAAAACTAAATAAGAAAAAAAAAACTTTGAAAAAGTTCTAACAATACAATTATTTCAGACCTGTTAGCCGCTGCAGCTGTGTCGGGCATATTCTTCGGCGGAATATGGTGGTTATTCTGGTGGCTATACGGAATACCGGTGCTTGCAGTATTGTTGCCTTCATTGAACCTGGGCTTCTTACTGGCTTCGATATTTTACTACAGATTACCAGGTTAGTTCAACAGTAGCGGTTTTGTTCTTGTGTTATCTTATGTTCAGTTTTCTTGAATTCCTAAAGATTTTAAAAAAGTCTATAAATAGTTTTGAGAAAGTCTATGATTCTGGGACATATTTGTGTAGTAATCGATTGAATTTATGTCATCAAAAATANTTGAGAAAGTCTATGATTCTGGGACATATTTGTGTAGTAATCGATTGAATTTATGTCATCAAAAAATATACTTAATGTTTTTTTTTATTTGAGATGAGTTTGCTCTTGACTCTAGTCTAGGTCATAGATGACACAGACAAAATCGACGATGGAGCGAGCTTACCCAGATGAAGCCTGTTAAATAGTTTATTATGATTTAGCAGTTAGTTAGTATAGGTATCCTTATTATTTTCCTGTTATGGATTTCTAAGTTTAATAACAAAATCCTGATTTAAAGTTATCCTCTTACAATACAACCGTTAAAATGCCTGTGCTCTTCCGTATCATAAAAATGCCGCATCCAAAATTCTAACCCCCGAAAACTTTTTAGGCAACATACCGTATCTGATTTCGGACTTTAATTTCTGGAGCCTCTTCGGCCTGGTCATGATGCTGACGGCTCTAGCACTCGTCTCCGTGTCCTATGCTGCTAACATCATATGCTGTGCCGTGCTTGGGGCGTACGCCACCGTACTGTCGCTCGACTACTACATGGGATCGAACTTGAAGTTCATCATTATTAATGTCATTAGAAGAGCTGTGGTCCCGCATTTTAATAAGGCGATTTTGGCACCGCCTCTTAGTCAGTGGAGAGGTGAGTTATAACTTAGTTTAATTTTATTATTTTTATTAGTGTTGTTTTGTTTTCTAGCAATATACATAGTGACTTTAGACTTTACCTACCTATACACACCCCTGCTTACCTTTGGGGTAAACGAGCCGTGATGGTAATTAAACGTTATAGACTAACGAGCTATATAAAGCTCTCGTACTAATGATCAATGCTTTTATACAATACCTACCGATACATCGTGCAACTAACCCTTGCACTGTAGATAGATGAGCTTGTGCGCAGGCGCATAATAGGTAAAAGCGGGAGATTGCCTACTTTACAATAACAACAACGCGTTAGTTATGAAATTAATTAAAATAAAACATGTTTACAGTACAATCACCTCTAATATAATCATAATAGCAATTAAAAATGTTTTCAAAACAATTCAGTCACATTCAAAACGTAAGATTACTTCATACTGATATGAGTTACAGATGCGTTATAAACTATCCTCGATTTTTGAATTAAGAATTTGAAACTATGTCCAATTTTTAAATTTAAGTAGAGTTTGACCAAGATTTACCTAACTTCAAATTCTCAATTCAAAATCTGGCCCTATGTATTCTGAGCATTGTGTGCGTTTATGCTCTGGCGCTCAAAAAGTTAAATGTTTTAAACCAAAATATTTGAAACTGTTACTGTAATTATTGAGGACAAATCGGTGAATATATTATTTCCCTATTTAATGTGAGTAGGTATGTATTACGTGTTGAATATCCTCATTATTAACACCGACCACATTACCTCGATATGTGGGGCTTCAAGTGCTTAAAAGGTTACACAAATATTAAGTTAATTCTTGAACTCGTAATAAAAATACCCATAATATGGCACAAGTTACATCCAAAAACAATATAAACTATCGTCTTTTCTCTAGCACGCCTAAATCTATTCTAAATGTAAACGCATTAACACTACACGGACCAATATTATCTAACTAAACTAATAAAGCTGAAGAGTTTGTTTGTTTGTTTAAACGCGCTAATCTCTGGAACTGCCAGTCGGATTTGTAAATTATTTTCGTTTATGATAGCCACATTCATGAGGAATGCTATAGGCTATACAGGAACGGGAAAAAACGGGATATGCGCGTACGAAGTGGCGGGCAAAAGCTAATATAGCAATATAAATCTGTGATCTTCAAAAGACTGGTAGAATGTATGTATTTTATGTTAGTCGGGCCGGTTGTCCGCAATTCCACGTCTAAGCGCGTATTTTACACACGGGTGAGACAGTACATGTCATTTCACACTTGCTCCCAAAGGAACGCCCACAACGCCCAGGTATTACTGACTTTATCAAGGAACCCTCCTTTATCTGGGTTTTCGAAGTACTTTGCCGTGAATCCAGCCACCACTCAGCTTAGGAGTAGATNTTGAGGGCAATAGACTCGTCGTTAGCCCGTTAGTTATATATATAGGGTGTCCGGTAATTAATGGATAACCTTGAAATGGCTCGTAAAAGAACTTATAGCCATTCAGAAAAAAATACGAAAAAAAATCTATCAGAAGTAGGTAATACATACCTAACATAACTATAAAAAAAAACAATTATTTTTTGCCTTATTTACTTTGTTGGACACTACGACTAGAATTGTTTTTTTATTTCTGAATGGCCATAAGTTCTACTATAAGCCATTTCAAGGTTATCCATTAATTACCGGTCCCCCTGTATATACGAGAGTACATTAACAATCACTGAAAAAAATCGATAAAACACTTTGGTTTTCTAAATCTACATTTTGGGCAGTATATTTAGTTAAAATTGGAACAGAAGTTACATAAAAAAAAATCAACCGATACTATTTTAAATGCCAAAATATCGAATTATTTTATGTCAATTTGGTAAAGTAGCATTGTTAATCGATTTTAGTCGCTGACTTTACCTACCTATACACACCCCTGCTTACCTTTGGGGTAAACGAGCGTGATGGTAATTAAACGTTATAGATTAACGAGCTATATAAAGCTCTCGTACTAATGATCAATGCTTTTATACAATACCTACCGATACATCGTGCAACTAACCCTTGCACTGTAGATAGATGAGCTTATGCGCAGGCGCATAATAGGTAAAAGCGGGAGATTACCTACTTTACAATAACAACAACGCGTTAGTTATGAAATGAATTAAAATAAAACATGTTTACAGTACAATCACCTCTAAAATAATCATAATAGCAATTAAAAATGTTTTCAAAACAATTCAGTCACATTCACAACGTAAGATTACTTCATACTGATATGAGTTACAGATGCGTTATAAACTATCCTCGATTTTTGAATTAAGAATTTGAAACTATGTCCAATTTTTAAATTTAAGTAGAGTTTGACCAAGATTTACCTAACTTCAAATTCTCAATTCAAAATCTGGCCCTATGTATTCTGAGCATTGTGTGCGTTTATGCTCTGGCGCTCAAAAAGTTAAATGTTTTAAACCAAAATATTTGAAACTGTTACTGTAATTATTGAGGACAAATCGGTGAATATATTATTTCCCTATCTATTGTGAGTAGGTATGTATTACGTGTTGAATATCCTCATTATTAACACCGACCACATTACCTCGATATGTGGGGCTTCAAGTGCTTAAAAGGTTACACAAATATTAAGTTAATTCTTGAACTCGTAATAAAAATACCCATAATATGGCACAAGTTACATCCAAAAACAATATAAACTATCGTCTTTTCTCTAGCACGCCTAAATCTATTCTAAATGTAAACGCATTAACACTACACGGACCAATATTATCTAACTAAACTAATAAAGCTGAAGAGTTTGTTTGTTTGTTTAAACGCGCTAATCTCTGGAACTGCCAGTCGGATTTGTAAATTATTTTCGTTTATGATAGCCACATTCATGAGGAATGCTATAGGCTATACAGGAACGGGAAAAAACGGGATATGCGCGTACGAAGTGGCGGGCAAAAGCTAATATAGCAATATAAATCTGTGATCTTCAAAAGACTGGTAGAATGTATGTATTTTATGTTAGCCGGGCCGGTTGTCTGCAATTCCACGTCTAAGCGCGTATTTTACACACGGGTGAGACAGTACATGTCATTTCACACTTGCTCCCAAAGGAACGCCCACAACGCCCAGGTATTACTGACTTTATCAAGGAACCCTCCTTTATCTGGGTTTTCGAAGTACTTTGCCGTGAATCCAGCCACCACTCAGCTTAGGAGTAGATAAGCTGCAGTCTCGTTCTCCTACATAAAGGCACGCAAGATAGTCCAAGTCTAAAACTTATTTATTTTCGAAAAACAGTTGAAAGAGACAGTGAGAGCTATTTTAAGTTCTAAAGAGAACTTAACACGAAAAAAAAAGCGATTTTTTTGCAAGTTGGCTTCGTGTTAGCGTGTCGATGGCAAATTCAGTTATAAAATTTTAGTTTTGCCCAATATTCAGCTACAGTAACACCATTCGCTGGTGCAGCCATAAGGTCCTCACATGTACCTACAGGTGACAGGAACCAAGAAGAAACGTGGGCCATGGACGGCGGAGAGACGCCACACATACACTGAAGATCGGAGCCATCCGGGAACCCCCACTTGTAAAGGTTATCTTTACTACGGTCGAGTTGGCTAAACACTTGATTAATTTGTTCCGATGCAGTTTTGTGGAACAATCCGTTCAAACTTCGTATATTCCCGTTCCTAAACAACGAAAGACTTACTTACCTGACTTTTCTCTTTCAGATGTCGCAGTGTCGTTCATTTGGCTGGTACTAGCCACTCTAGGGTTCCTGTTTCAACACTGGCACAACAAGGGAAGGCCTCCCTTCCCCCCACCGCCGAGGGCTGTCAGACCCAGCATGTCTGAGTCGCCGAGCTTGTCTTATGGCGCCATATCTTCTTTCTTTATTAGACGGTAGGTTCATCTATTTGAATTTTTATTTAGTAAAAGTTTTGTTTTAAGTTATAAGTATTACAGGATTATAAAAACAACAATTGGATGGATTTTAAAAGCGACTTTGACCTCTCAATTTATTTTCGGTTTCAGCAAAGAAACACCAGCTTCATCTAGTTTAAACCAACGAAAATATACGTGTAAAGTGTTATTTATAACCAACTAGCTACGCCCCGCAGTGTTACCCGCGGGTTAAAGCCTATGTGTTAATCCAGGGTGTCAGCTTCCTGCTTACCAAATTTCAACAAATTTGGTCGAGCCGTTAGCGCGTGAAGAAGTAACAAACATACACACACACACACACACTCACAAACTTTAGCCTTTACAATATTAGTGTGATTTGCAAAATAAATAAAATTTATCATTTAAAAAGTTATACAGTCCCCTCAGCAATAACACAGTACTCTGAGATGCCCGTAGTTACACTGGGTTTGTGTACCATAGGGTACACGGACTTGGCAGGACCGTGCTACGAGTACCACATAGGGAACGCTGTACTGTTAGTGTGTTAATGATGTTTCAATTCTGAGATACAGAATAGCCGAAATTGGAGTGGTCTGACCTAAAAATCGTATGACTGGTGCCGTCCCAGCTGTCTAAATAGGCCCTATATTAGAGAAAAGGCAGCAATAGATAAGAGGCACCCTTTGTTATTTATCAGCAGATGTTGCGGAATTTGTTCGAAAGACTCCTGCGGCCCTGGCATGTAAAGGGCATTCGGAGGACCACGGATGGTTTTTAGTCAATAAGAGTCTGACACTTCCTTCCGCTAGATGATATGCCATCCATAAAAAAAAACTGCTGATGATTGATCGAATCGGTAGATACCTAGTCCTCATTGATCCGGCTGGTATACGCATCTCTGTTAGGTGCTTGATAAAAAGTCAGAAAACAACATTTAACCTCACAACATAATATCACACTATGTTTATGTTACTTGATTAAATGAATAAAATACCTAATAACATGCACTTTGTTAGTAGAATACCTTTTGCGTTTGGGTGTTTCCCAATTTAAATGATCATCTGCCTAGCCTTTTCTCAACTGTATTGGGGTCCGCTTATACTGGCTTCTGACAATCCGTAACGACTGCCAAAGATCTACAAATGTCATCCGAGTCCAACGACTTAACGTACTTTCCGAGGCACGGAGGAAACTCGATATGTAAAGATGGTCACCCATGTCGTCTTGGCGGTGTCTCTTGACATCGCCAATGCCTTTAACTCCCTGCTCTGGAGTTGCATCAGGGAGGCACTCCGGTATCACCGGATGCCGACCTACCTCCGTTGCGTGGTCGAGGCCTATTTGACGGATAGGGCCGTCATCTGTCCTGGACATCGGGGAGAATAGCACCGGCGAGAGATGTCGTGCGGTGTTCCGCTAGGTTCGGTTTTGGGGCCACTCCTGTGGGACATCAGCTACGACTGGGTGCTACGCGCCGGCCTCCCTAGCTGCGTCGGCCAAGGCCTATTTGACGGATAGGGCCGTCATCTGCCCTGGTCATCGGGGAGAATAGCACCGGCGAGAGATGTCGTGCGGTGTTCCGCTAGGTTCGGTTTTGGGGCCACTCCTGTGGGACATCAGCTACGACTGAGTGCTACGCGCCGGCCTCCCTAGCTGCGTCGGCCACGTGCTTTCATGGTTCTCGGAACAGGCCACCAACGGGCTCCTGCCTAATCTAGGGGGTCCAAACGCCTGCTGTGTGCCCCGGTGTGAGCGCTCACATTGAAGAGGCGACCAGCCGCCAGCTCAATGCGTCCCAAAAGGTCATGGCCATCCGGCTGGCCCGGGGATAC
>NDFZ01000873.1:0-12064 GCA_002192655.3 Mamestra configurata | reverse complement strand
AGCGACGAAGTGAAGCTTCAAAGTTGGTAATTAAAGAGAGCAAATTGACATGTCTGACGTCAATAAGTTAAGTTTTGTAACATAACCGTTTAGCACAAACACTCAAGTGACCTAATTTTCTCAATGTTAAACTTAACATAATATACTACGTTAAATTCTCTTTGTTCTACTTATGAATAATAATAAATAATGCATTTAGTGTGTTTAAATTTGTCTTGTTTTTTTATTGACGCAGTTGTGTTCTACTTACCAAATTAAATGTTTTTGTCGGACATTTGTAAGCCAAAAGCATCACAAAATGTGAACCTACATTAACCTTTATTTTAAATCGTGTTAATGTTTAAAATTTATAATAAAATCCTGCGCCAAAATGAGACAAACTTTTAAAATTATTCAGACCACACGACCATAGTAAAAAAATAATAAGAAAAACGCATTAGATAGGTACTTACAAGAAAAAAAAACATCAAACGAAAATACACTAAGAACGTTGGCAATTTACTATTTTTTAGGTAAAATTAAATCACTTTAATCATTTTTTCTTTTGTTTGGATATTTTTGGTTAGACGTACTGAATGCTGTGTTAAAATTTGTCCATCAAAGTAGATGGGACCTTTATACTCATTAGATTTTGAAATTAATTCGATTTTACGGACAGACATTAAGATAGTTTAGAAGTGAAACTTGAAAAAGAGTTTAAGTGCAGACGCCAGCACGTCAAGCTACCCGAATCTGTCAAATTTTCCCAATCAACCTGGAACCTAATGCTTTGGCGATAAAATTGAAACTCTATTAAAGAAATTTGACAGATTGCTGTAGCTTGAAGTGCTGGCGTCTGTACATAAAAATAAAGTGATTTTTCATTTTCTATATAAAACTTAGAATGGCCCTCATCATCTGCCTAGCCTTTTCCCAACTGCAGCTGCATACCAATATTTTACGTGGAGCGACTGCCTACCAGACCTCCACAACCCATTAACTGTGTAACACGATAGTTCTTGGCATGACTGGAGTCAGATTTACTGTTTATGAAAATAACGTGAAATATTGTGAGGAGTAAAAATCTCTTACTAGGATTCGTTTGAGACTCTGATGGGAACTGGTACACAGGATATGGAAACCTGTTGAAATTATATGCCTAAGTTAAGCATGTCCCACGCAAGTCTGCTAATCAGCGGAATGCTGCCGGAACTGACAGTGGCAAACTTGAGTGGGCCGAATTGTAGGTTTGGGCGTTATACTTACGTATCTATTTCTATCAATAATATCTATTGCATCGTCAGCCGATTAACATATACAAGCAAAATTTCAGCTCAATAGGAAACTGACAAGTGGTTTTAAAAATTTAAAAACGTATATAGTCAAACCTATCGCCAATTGGTATGGCTATTGGCTAACATAACTTATCAACTTAGATTGTCCGGTTTATTTCGCATTCGCCCCAATTTATAGCTCTTCTTTAAAAAAAATCCTTATCATTTGGGGCGAACAATGGGGCGAATACGGAATAAATTAAAATATAAATCTTCCTTTAGTAGTCNTTATCAACTTAGATTGTCCGGTTTATTTCGCATTCGCCCCAATTTATAGCTCTTCTTTAAAAAAATCCTTATCATTTGGGGCGAACAATGGGGCGAATACGGAATAAATTAAAATATAAATCTTCCTTTAGTAGTTACTGTCAAAACAATCACTAATTTGGCCACTTTGTGACATTGATTGTCGCCGAGCTGATATTGCGATTTGAAGATGAACGATTTTTAAGTTCGAGAATTGGCCTTCTTATAATCTTCGTAACAGCTAAGTACCAAAATCTTAATCACGGCACATCCTGTTATAAGTAGGTACAATAAAACAAAATATCTCGTTCTACTTCGTCAAATTACGAGGTGTCATTCAGGAGAAGTCTGCAATAAATCGTTGTTGTCAGCGGCAGTTGTAGTCTAAACAGACAAAACCGAATGACAGTCGGACGAAAACATTGAAACGTCACATTTGACACGCACGTTTTCTTATATTGCAACACTGTACTTTTGTAAGGACATTGTGGTTACGTAAAGAGGTTTTAGTTTTAAGAATCGTTTTGTTAAATACATGTTAGTGAAGCTTGGTTGGCTTACACTGACTTATTCATAAAAAAAATCGAAGTATACGATTCATTTAAATAGTGATTAGCTGATTTTTAATTCTCCATGGAAAAGTTTTATAAAGAACCTGCTAAGTTTGAAACAAAGTGTATTTTTGTATTAATAATCCTCATAATTTGAACAAATTTAGTGACAGATGGAAACATATCACGTACCTACCTAATTATGCATTATTTTTTAAATAAGTATCATCAAAATTCAGTAAGTATGTTTGTTTTAGACTGATTAATGGTACTTAGGTAGCAGTTTAGGTAGATATCTCTACCTATTTAATAAACAACTTACGTTTTTTACTAAAATAACATGTTAAATTATCTAAAATTCAAATTACACATTACAATACCTAACCTAAATTCGGTGAAAAATAACCTTTAATTAGAAAATGAATGGCGTCTTCTTTGTTGACATTTCGTCCGACTGATACTGGCGGTATTTTTATGTCTTAGATACCGTAAGAGAGACGCGCTAATTGCTGCAATCGACCTTGGCATTCCTTCATCATCCATTGGTCTAGTTACAGTCAATTTATGTACGTAAGTACTTAAATCTTGGTATGTTTGTTTCCATGGTGATCTAGATTGAACCAGTGATGTGTGTAACAGTCTCAGATTTGTTACACAATTTGTAGCTGTTAAAAGACACTGGATACCGCGTCTGCTCAGATTAAAAGCAGGCACATACCAAAGTTTAAATTCTGAGAGTGAAAATACTACATAATTTTACATATATTCTTTTACAATACCATATAATTTTTGTGTACCTACACTTCGAATTAGATCTATTAATTCATATAGGACCAATAATGATTTAGTTAAAATTCAAACAACGAGTCTGTCTTCTTATTGTCTAGCAAAACGGCAGAATTTTAAAACTGCAAAAAATTTACTACTTAGAACTTAAACGACTACACATACATAGTTAAAATATTAATTAGCGGATTTTTTATTCTCTAGATTTCTTCTAGAATCCGCTAATCACTATTTTAACTAATCGTATGCTCAGATTTTTATTCAATAAGCCTAATAAACTTGAACATTCTTGTAGCTACTTTGTTCCATAGTTTGTCATATCGTAGGTTGAATAAGAAGTCATACGTAGACTTGCAGAAACTAATTAAAAAAAAAAACTTAAAAGCCTTTTCAATTATCACTTTCATCCTACTTTAAATCAAGTACATTTAAACTTAATACGAGTACAGCCAATAATAATTAATTAAATGTCAACACTTTAAATGGCCGACACCATTCTTTTGGCGCCAATATTAAACTCGCATGAGCTAACCCGTTAATCCGCACGGCGCCAGATCATTTAAGTCCGGTTTTTTGACGTTAAATATAGCGAAAAGTATTTTTGGGTGAAGTAAAAGTGAAATCGATTGGTGTTAAAGTATGTCAGAGGGATTAAAGAAAAAATATTCGCAAACGTGAAATGGTCTGTGTGAGACATCACGTTTAGAAATTAATTTCGTCAACGCTCTTGAAGTAAAAAGTTCTTGAATCTATTTATTTACACCTATAGGTCTAAATAAATACATTCAAGAGCTTTTTTAACAGACAATTTTATGCAAAATTGTATCTATTTTCATTGAAGAAACACCATATTGCAAGCATGATTTCCTTCAAAGGTCTAAGAACGACCAAGCCATTAAATGCTTGAGACACACTTGAAAACTTTACTATTTACTTTGACATCTCATGCATATTTACAGTAGAACCCTTAAGAAAACGACTGGCATTATACTATATGCATAATTTTAAGTTACAAAAGGTAATTGGTACTACGCAAATGTGACGGAAACGTCGGGAAAGAACATTATAGAAAGACATACCCACATAGACCTAATTGGTTATATTCTTCTGAAAGGTCAGGTGCTTAGTGCTTACAACATGCGTGCATGTATGAATAAATGCTTGTATGAACAAAAACGAAGCAAAAAGAGTATGTAAGGATCGTCACTCGTCACATCTGAAGTTTCTGCCTTCCCTCATTGTAAAATAGAGTGTTTAGGTATGCTATTTTATTTTTAGTTGAAAATTCTGGGTGTAAATTAAAGTGTTCAAATGATCTATCATATTCATAAAGTTCGATAGTTGTAAAATAAAATAAGTTCGCAAGTTATTTTGCTTACTCTAATCTTTACTCAAGGGAATATAACTGAGACATTCTCCCACACTCTTGAGACAATTATCTTATAGATATTTGTATCTATTCCTAGAAAATTATCGGTATACGTAGTAAATCGACACGCTATGAATATAAAACTAATTGCTGGTGTAGCATTTACCGTATTCGTCATTCGTAGTTCGAACAGGTTGCGATAATTTTAATTTAAAAAGACGGATCAGTCGTCGTCCGCAATATAGATCTATTATAACCAGTTTTTCGATTGACATTTTAATTCTAACGAATGATGCTATGCCATAACAAAAGGTAATAAAAAATATTTATTTTAAAAATACAAAAAATGTGATTTTATGCGACGTCTACGTGTGCGAGTCTGATTCTCACTTGGCTGTTATTTTTGTTTGATAAAATTTTCTCGTTGTACCTACCTAACGACAAAAACTGACAGCTTACATTCGTAATCATATTAAATATTAAGTATAAACTGTAATAAATTTACACGATTGGCAGCTTAAATCGATTTATTCCACATTCGCCCCATTTTTGGCGCCAATTCATAAGATTTTTTCAAAAGAGGGGCGAAAATTTTATGTGAATGCGAAATAAACCCCTAAATCATGTATTTTTAATGTTCGATTTTTCAACTTGATGTTACATAAAGCAAATGTTTAAACACCCAACATCGTTTTAATAGACTACTGTCAAATAATAGCAAAAATCGAGAGAAATGTAAAAACGTATCTCTGACTTTGACGCGTAGGCTAATAACATAGTGTTGGCAAGTCATCTGCTAGGAATGTGTTGACTAATCCGCATACGTTATTGAGATAACGAATCCAGGTTTTGATTTACAATCAGTGCGTTATATTGCAAATAGACCTTCATCGTTACGTTGTAGTTTTTATAAACATAGGTATATATGTCGCAGCCAACTAGCTTAATCAGCTGTTTAATTGACTGCCTAGCCTTTTCATTGAATGGCGCCGTTAACGAGCGGCCTAAAGGACATCTAGCCAATAAAATGCGTCTGTTACAATAATTAATGAACGGGCTGGTAGATGCTTAGGCTGTTCATAGAAAAGGGGAACCGTGTGACGAAAATACATGAAATATTTGATTTCGGAATTCTAAATTCAAACAACAATCAATTTCAACAATCTACCCTAGGCAGTAGCCAGTAGGCTACCTATTGAATAAAGTGATACGAACAGGTATTAAACAACCTAAAAAGGATAATTATTAAACCATGAAGTTTTTGTAACACTGTCTGAAAAATATCAATTTTAAACCACTGCACACGCCACAATGCCCAAAAATGACACACGGACCATAATACTAAAAGAAAAATAAACAACCGATTTATCCACGAAAGAAACCGAGAACCGTGAAATTGTAATAAAAATATTGTTTTTAAAACTACACACTTATGTAAGCTTTATTGTTGAAAAGGACAAAAAAAAACTATGATTTTTGTTTATGGTCATATCTAATAGATTAATCTCTATGCCATGCAAATGTATAATAGTTTGTTATGTGGTCATAAGGTCATAAATAACATCTTAGTTTTTCGTTACGCACGCATTGTTGGATTCCATGAGCCCATGAATATTTTGGTGTAGGCTTAAACCACCTTCTAGGTATATTTTATCATTCCATTTCCCTCATCATCATCGATCTTTTTTTTTTTTTTCATTTCTCTTCTGCCTGGATCTCACGACACAGGGAATCCTAGTGTGAGTTCCAGGAATCAACTTATCGATTGTAAATTCTAAAAACAATAAATTATTATTATTTCATTCTATTCCCGGGAATGTTGTAAAAATCGTTTAAGAGAATTTGGTTAAAATAGGTCTCCATTGCAGGCTGCGATTAGCTCGTAGTTTTACGATCCCAACTAATTAGTAGGTAGGTACTAAGATTAACATTCTAAAAATAATGTTAAAGACCATTTTTCAAAAACAAATAACTTCGGAACCGAAACATAATTCTAAATTTCTATTCTGCTCCCTTTACCATGACCTCATTTTAAAACAAAAAAAAACCTCAAAGATATCTCTCATCTCAATGTCTTATTTAATATGGGATCAATAAATAATTCGTTCAAACAAATTCTTACCAAACGCCTGTAATTTATTAGGGATCTTCAAACGTAGATATTTATTATAGTAAAGCATCGGTATAACATCGGTTATGACGTGAAAAATGTAAACAAATGTTAGTAGTTCGAAGTATTCTTAAAAAAATATAAACACGAGTAAAAATAGTTTTTATTAAGTTTACGATTTTTACACGAGNTGTCTGAAAAATATCAATTTTAAACCACTGCACACGCCACAATGCCCAAAAATGACACACGGACCATAATACTAAAAGAAAAATAAACAACCGATTTATCCACGAAAGAAACCGAGAACCGTGAAATTGTAATAAAAATATTGTTTTTAAAACTACACACTTATGTAAGCTTTATTGTTGAAAAGGACAAAAAAAAACTATGATTTTTGTTTATGGTCATATCTAATAGATTAATCTCTATGCCATGCAAATGTATAATAGTTTGTTATGTGGTCATAAGGTCATAAATAACATCTTAGTTTTTCGTTACGCACGCATTGTTGGATTCCATGAGCCCATGAATATTTTGGTGTAGGCTTAAACCACCTTCTAGGTATATTTTATCATTCCATTTCCCTCATCATCATCGATCTTTTTTTTTTTTTTCATTTCTCTTCTGCCTGGATCTCACGACACAGGGAATCCTAGTGTGAGTTCCAGGAATCAACTTATCGATTGTAAATTCTAAAAACAATAAATTATTATTATTTCATTCTATTCCCGGGAATGTTGTAAAAATCGTTTAAGAGAATTTGGTTAAAATAGGTCTCCATTGCAGGCTGCGATTAGCTCGTAGTTTTACGATCCCAACTAATTAGTAGGTAGGTACTAAGATTAACATTCTAAAAATAATGTTAAAGACCATTTTTCAAAAACAAATAACTTCGGAACCGAAACATAATTCTAAATTTCTATTCTGCTCCCTTTACCATGACCTCATTTTAAAACAAAAAAAAACCTCAAAGATATCTCTCATCTCAATGTCTTATTTAATATGGGATCAATAAATAATTCGTTCAAACAAATTCTTACCAAACGCCTGTAATTTATTAGGGATCTTCAAACGTAGATATTTATTATAGTAAAGCATCGGTATAACATCGGTTATGACGTGAAAAATGTAAACAAATGTTAGTAGTTCGAAGTATTCTTAAAAAAATATAAACACGAGTAAAAATAGTTTTTTATAAGTTTACGATTTTTACACGAGGCCTAATAACCGTAACAGCTGCTTATCGATGTAAACAATTTACAATTTATGGCAGCACTGTTTTGATTTCAGCCTACAATGTTTTATCTATGGTCTATAAAAAAAAAACGAATGTATCAGCTGCTTGTCAAGAAACCCGCGTAAAATTAGGGCCAACGGAAAACAATTTACCGGTGACAGATAGACGCATTTAACATACTATAAAAACTTGAAAAATAAATAAATTCCGCCGTCCAGATTTCCGCGTGCCTTAGGTTCCCCCAAATAACTTACTACAAATTGTAAATAGACTTCATTATTATTGGCCTAATGTATAATCGCGCCTGGATTACGTCTGTCAATAGAAATGACAATTGGATTGCCTATTTGTAACCACAATGACATAATAATAAACAACAATGTCAGAGTTAATACTTAATCAGCGTCACAGAAATAGAGTAAGTATAATGGATTTTTATTTAAGTTTTCGTATATGTCAATGTTCCGTTTACAACAAAGACTCTTAATATTTAAATCAGGCCGTTTGTTAGTTTAATCTATGCTATTTAGCTGTCAAATCGATTTAGCCGAACATAAGTTACTTAGTTTATTCGTCTAGAGTCTAGACCAATTTACGTTATCTGTTTTGACTGAATGCTGGCTGATTAGAAAAAAAACAGAGCTCAATTTTGATACATCCTGCCACGTAATGTATATGTATTCATTTTTAATCTGAAATTAAAAAGTAAATCTGTCAAAATGATCGTTAGCTGTCACGGGCAACATTATAAAAACGACGTGGATGCTATTTAAGGTCAAGGTTAGGGCTACCAATACCATCACGTAATTTACCGGCGCCGTACAAAACCTTTAAAACCTTGTGCATTTAGGTGAAATTGAGGTTTTTCTCCTGACATAACCGAAACAAATATTTCATTATTTTAAAGAAAATAGTAATAGTTTAATGTTGAATGTAACTCAGACGCGGTTCCAAGAATTCGGCAGGGGTGGGAGAAATATTTGAGGGACCGCCTCAAAGACAATTATTAGTTTTATGAAATCAATACCTATTTTACCTACCGGTTTTTTTTATAGTAATCTCATTCTCAAAGCTTGTTTTTTAACGGTATTTTTACAAAAATAATCCATACAATCGACACTATCAGCAAGCGCCAAAATTTGAGGTTCTCGTAGGTTTATTTGTAGCTAAGGTTTTTTACCATTTGCAATGAAACAGGATTAAGTTTATGCTACAAAAATCAAGAGAATTCCAGATGATTTTACAAAATTTATAAAAATACTCAATAATAACATTATCTGCCCGTTATTTTCGAATATTTATAATTACAAATACCTATATTTTCACAGAAGCGCGGACCACAATAACACAATAGATGGATACAATTGAATCCAAAATGGGTCAGTGTTTCCAACCAGTGAGGTCTACAAGAAAATACAGATTATCAGGGCTCTTATCATTATGGGCTAGCTGTTAAAAGCAATGAAGGGAAACGGCAACAACCTTTCTAGTAGCGTGTGTAGTAGTTCTGCGAATAAGTACTAAGTATATGTTGTATTTGTATTCTGGGTTCGTTATTTTTCTGGGACATTGTTTTGGAGCACCAGCCCCAATTTTCAAAATCCGATTCAATTTAAACTGAGACCTTATAATAGCCTATGCCTTTCTCCAGAGTCTAATCTATCTCTGTTCCGAATTTCATCAAAACCAGTTAAGCGGTTTGGTTTTTTGTAATGTAATGTAAAAAAAAAGAAAAAAAGAGTTACTTTAGCATTTATAATATCAATTAATAGAGCGTACACATTCGCGTCGCAGTCACTGAGATGTTATTGCGATTTTTGAATTAGGAACTTATATTCTATTTACACAAATGCCTATNTTTATAATATCAATTAATAGAGCGTACACATTCGCGTCGCAGTCACTGAGATGTTATTGCGATTTGAATTAGGAACTTATATTCTATTTACACAAATGCCTATATGTAGAAGAAAACTGTTCGTTCGCAACGTAACAAAAATGCTCGCGCAACGATCTTTTGCAAAACAAATTCGTAAAGCGAATGCTCGCGGTGAATCCATTGTCGGGTTTTTTCAACATTGATTTATTTTTAAATTTAAAATGGAGAACTAGGCATTTAGCATAAAGTCAAGGCGGGTTATTCCATAATATTGTAATATGCGTTGTAAACACNTGGAGAACTAGGCATTTAGCATAAAGTCAAGGCGGGTTATTCCATAATATTGTAATATGCGTTGTTAACGCCTATTGTTATGATAATTCAGTTAACAACTGAAAACATTATAATATTGGGTTATTACCTTTTTAGGACGGCGCCTATTCNTTATGTAGAAGAAAACTGTTCGTTCGCAACGTAACAAAAATGCTCGCGCAACGATCTTTTGCAAAACAAATTCGTAAAGCGAATGCTCGCGGTGAATCCATTGTCGGATTTTTTCAACATTGATTTATTTTTAAATTTAAAATGGAGAACTAGGCATTTAGCATAAAGTCAAGGCGGGTTATTCCATAATATTGTAATATGCGTTGTAAACACATTGTTATGATAATTCAGTTAACAACTGAAAACATTATAATATTGGGTTATTACCTTTTTAGGACGGCGCCTATTCTATTCTTATATTGTTTTAAAATATTTTGACCTTATGGATATTAATATTATGAAGCTTTAATTTTCATAGTAACGTTTTCTTTGTAATGCTAATTTAATAATACCTTAGTATATATTTACTTACTTAGTCCTTACTTATATTGCTATTGCGAAAGTGAGTTTGTTTGTTGAAATTTGATATAGAGATAGATGGGCTTCTGAAGACGGTTATATATAAGGNGCGCCTATTCTATTCTTATATTGTTTTAAAATATTTTGACCTTATGGATATTAATATTATGAAGCATTAATTTTCATAGTAACGTTTTCTTTGTAATGCTAATTTAATAATACCTTAGCAGATATTTAAAACGAGGTTTTCGACCTGCTTAGAGAGAGAAAAATCTTCTCAAAATATCTGTCCTTACTTATATTGCTATTGCGAAAGTGAGTTTGTTTGTTGAAATTTGATATAGAGATGGATGGGCTTCTGAAGACGGTTATATATAAGGTACCTATCTACTTTAACGCGAGTGGAGCCGCCGGCAAAAGTTAGCAATCTACATATATCCATGGTACTAGGTGTAACGGAAAGTAGTAGGCATATTTCCAAATCGCTTCTGCCCGTGTAAATGAACAATTTTTTTCAAAAAAGTTATGGTCAGTTCCTAAAAAATTAATTGTACCTATTAATAATTTTGATCAGCTGAAGAAAACTTAGTGTGAAAAATATANATCTACATATATCCATGGTACTAGGTGTAACGGAAAGTAGTAGGCATATTTCCAAATCGCTTCTGTCCGTGTAAATGAACAATTTTTTTCAAAAAAGTTATGGTCAGTTCCTAAAAAAATAATTGTAGGTACCTATTAATAATTTTGATCAGCTGAAGAAAACTTAGTGTGAAAAATATTTTTTTTCCAAATGTCGTCAGAAAATCTGTATAATTGGATGTCTCAAGGTATATCTAATTCGTCACAAGATATTAGAAGATTTTTAGAAGGAATTGGGGACGAAAATTTGTTTTTTTTTTCCTTTTTGCCGATTCGATATTCTGTCGGGAATACGACTTGCGAGTGAGATAAAGCTATGCGGTTTATCTTATATTATTTATATATTCCATTAATAGGCCAGGCAATTTAAACATCTAAATAAAGTTCGTTTTTGAGTACCAGAGACTAATTTGACATCTCAAGTGATTGTTGTTTATTTTTTCAATTTGGAATTTGACATTTGCACCTATCAAATTAGTCCCTGAGATTAAAAAGATTAACTCAAGTGGTAAAAGAAGTAGGCCACCCTTAAAGGCGATCGTATGGATTGTTTATTTAGTTATTTTTATAAACGCACCACATTACAGTACTTATTTTATTTTTTGGCGCAAATTGACGCAGATAAAAATCAGTTGTTGTCGAGGGGTGGGACATTGTACCACAATCAACAATTAGAAACCTTAATGTTCTTAAAGCCAGATGAGGGAATATGTCTTACTAGCGAAATTAAATTTATTTGTAACTTACGAATAATTTTTATTTTCAGAAGGTTTCACCGTACCACACACACAGTGTGTTCCCGAAGTGCAGTCATATTTAAGGGGGATGTTGAGTAGCTGATACGCATTAAGGAACAAATAGCAAAACAAAAAAAAAGTGACAAAAAAAATTGTCCACAAAAAACGACTAAAAGGTTCCGAACAAAATTACTTTCTAAGCAGTTTGTTAAGTACATTTGGTGGAATTCAATTTAGTTTAGTGACAGATTTGATGTTACCAACTGCATCAGACTGCTTGAAAAGTGATTTGTTTGAAACTTCTTAGAGGGTTTCTGCAGTCGGTTTTTTTGAAAAAGTTTTTTTTTT
>NDFZ01000872.1:0-12061 GCA_002192655.3 Mamestra configurata | reverse complement strand
AACGTACAACCATTCCATATCTATTTAACTGTCTATCTCCGAATTTCTTCATCGGATCTTTACAAAATAGAATAAACCACTTTCAAATAAAAAAAATAATTTTGCAAATCCGAGTTATCCGAGGAAACGAAGTTATGGCCGAACATATGTACATAAAAAAAAAATATATATATATAACTGAATTGATAAACTCCTCCTTATTGAAGTCGGTTAAAAATCAAGACGGAATAGCTCAAAGAAGTCATGATAATGTTGCATGAAATTATGCCATTCTTAAATTTTGCTTGAAAAATTATTAGACCACAGTGAATTTTAGACAGCCTGGCCCGACAACAGATTATTATATTGACTACGATAAATAATCAAACGGGACAAGAAATTCTGCTTTACTTGTCTCAAATAAAAAAATAAAAAATAATTATACTTAAAAATATATATTATTACTTAAGCGTCTCTGAAACTAAATTTATATCTATTCTCATCCATTTGCTAAGAAAAAAAAAGGAAATTCCAAATTTAGGGGAGGTAAATGGAAGTCTTTGATAATTAATGGAAGCCGAAATCTAAGTGAACTAATTCGGGGGTATCAGCTAGTTTACAATAGATTGACATAATAATCAAAACCCTAATTTCGTCCATAATAAAGAACAACTATCTACTAATTTCGTGGCGTCACAACAATACTGAAACAGATTTTCATGAAAATAATATTAATAATGTAACGCTGTTCGTACACTAGGGTTTCATTGAGTTCACTGTAATGTGAAGAGATAAGCGGCCCTTTATTATATTACCAAAAGGCTCCGCGATATCATAATAATAATATGCCTTCATGGTGCTCAAAAGCAAGTATTCAGTAAACCAAGTGTGAATGCGGGTTAGTAAAAGAAGATAAATTTTAATCTTTTAGTGACACTTGGCGTCCTTTTGTACGATAAAAAACGTTTTTTTTTTCTATATTAGAGCGACATATTCATTATCACACGCATGAATAACCAAATCAATATACGTATACAATACGTACCCTTCATTTCGATTACCTCCACTAATGAGCTGTCCATTCCGTGCCGTAATAACCGCTCCTCTCGCTCCACTGAGCGCGCACCCTAACCGGGAGAGGGGGTATTATGAAATATGACGGGCCCCAACGACCCGATACTCGGATTAAGGGCCCCGTGCTAATCTCTGTCTGACTCCGACAAAATTGCTCATATCGTCCGACAATGGAGCCCAGGAGCCAGTAATTCGTACGCACCTGTTTTCGAGACTAAATTAAAAAAGTTTTCTGAGCCATCAATCCAATTCCGTGATTAGGAAGTTTTTTCCGCAGGTAATTGCGTGGACTTTGGTGTGAAAGTTAGGTTTTATTTGTCTGGTGTCTTACTGCCTTTTTTCTGTGCGGTGGAGCGGAATCTAATTTCATTCGATTTGATTTTAATTGTTATAGGGTTGAAGTTTTGTTAGATCGAGTTGTTCATTGATATATTAGTATTTTATTAGTTAGATACTAAAAACATTATGCCACCTTAAAAATATTTTTCGAGCCTTCTCTTTGTCGAGGCTTGTCCAGAAGGAGGTGGCGAGATGATTTAGACGCGTAGGCATGCCCTCTTGATAGTGAGGACTGATTTGAAACAATATAGCGCGGGAAAAGATATCTTGGAAGGACTTAGGGAGTCCTTTTACTCAAGATTGACATAGCAATTGATGAAAAATGCATATGATTCGCTGAAGTACTTATTGAAGTTTCAAACAAAACTGCTAAAATTATCAAATTTTCCCCTCCACAATATTACATCGACAACCTGTTTCATCGACTCGATGACGTCATTATCGTTCGCTCAGAGACATCTGAATTTTCCCTCGAACCGGCGCCGACTCGTAAAATTTTAGCATCAAATAGATTGCATTCTTCCTGGAGGTGGAAAATAAGAATGCAGTATGGCCGATCTGCTATGCCTCTCCGGAAATGAGGAACAGTGAAGACGAGAAGTGGGAATATAGTATACAACTTTAACCGTACTAAACCTGCATATTACAATGTTATGCACAACTTATAGGACCAAACTAAAAGTTTGTAGACAGTTGACCATAACGGGCACCATATATCTACTGGGACTATCATCATCATCCTCAACATCATATCAGCCAATAACTGTCCACTGCTGAACTTTGCATGACCACAATTTCGTCATTTGGTTAGGTTAGGGTTTGTTGAATACACAGGTATATGGATACGTACCTACAGATTGAACTCTTGCTTTGATAACTAACAGTGATTTTCAAAAATTGTAATTTTCAAAAATTTGGTCAGTTTTGTGTGTTCTTACACACGAATGCAAGAAAAATCTCTTCAGAAATAAATAAGACATTGCCTCCTCTTCTCAAGGCGCAGAGAATCAAACGGAAGTTATCCAATATAATCCCAACGCTTGTTTCTTTGTCGTTGACAATATTATCGAAAGAATCAAAGACATCTGAATCCTCTGCCTTACGAGGGAGAACAAACTCGTAAAATTTAACACCGCCCCCATCGCGATCACTTTGACACTTTTCAAGTATTACAATTATTGTCGCCTCGACGATCTCTTCGCGATAAATTAATTTAAGAAATTGGATATCACAGATAATTGCTTCTGTTATGATTATACGTCTATGTACAATGGGGCTTTTACATCGGATTTCTTAGGGAGATGATTGGATATTGTATATATTTCCTGCGCCTCGCTTATTTTTCTTCTGATTAAGTTCTATTCTTACAATGTCGCTTTTACTTCGACTGAATAAGACCTTTTGTTTTCTGTTACAGTGATTTTAGCGTGGCTTCTTTGAATCATGGTTTCTAACATGATGATTTGTGTTATGTTGTTTTATTATCTCTTTTACTTAATTTTTTTTATTTATTTTTTTAAGATAGGGAAGTCATCAAATGACTTCTTCTCTAGGTGGAGCGGAAGGGCGTGTCAGACTCTTACTGACTAAAACCCATCCGAGTTCCTTCTAAAGCTCTTTGCGTTCCAGGGCCGCGGTGACTCTTTCGAACAAATTCCGCAACTTACATCACGTGTTGCTGTGACAAATTTTATTACTTCACAACTAATCAATGAAACACCCAAGCAAAGCTCTTACAGCTTTCTTATTTCCAAAAAACCCTTACATCTACATTTCCTCGCCAAGAACAAATCCTCGAACGATCTTAAAATCTCCGCTTACAATCTCTCAATCCAATCGCATTTCTCGGAAGCAATCGTTACTATTCGACTAACACGAGCATCATTCGATTCCGGGATCGACTAACGGCAAATTGCTTAATCGCCATCACTATGGCCGTACTACACGACACGTGAGCCGTGTCCTAATCGCCTTATTGAGTTACTGTACATCTATGCGATTACTTATGTAATTACCAGGACCTTAGGACCGCGAAGTGGTCTTATGCGAAACGATGTGGGCCGGAGATTCGTGTGCTGGGGCTTAAGGCTGAATTTAAGTTTGGAACGTGATGTGATTCGCAGGTGGGCTAGTAATACTGAAAGTTTAGATAGGCTGGATTTCGTGGAACGTTTTCAAAGGTCAGTTAATACTTAGGAATTAGCTGGACGTATTCCAAACTTCTGATTATACTTACATACATAAAAACACGCCTTTTCCAGAACTCAATTCGTCGTTACGTCAATAATCTGGTCAATACACACACTCCAGTTGCCAGTAATACGCACCTGGGCTTTTTGTGAATATCACCAATCAAGTCTATGTATGTCCTTCTGCCAGAAAATCTGTCACCAGTCTTGCCAAGGAGTACCGTGTTACCCAGTTAATTGGTTGCTGAATCCGGTTTGACTGGAAGCCCCCAATATAGTTGGGAAAAGGCTAGGCAGGTGATGTAGGGATTTCCGTGCACATCTACTTCGTAAGATAAATTTTGACGCTTTTCATTCTTCATCTCAACATCACCAAACCTCAGATAATGCCCTGTACTAATACTGCTACCATGTAACTGGCGTGAAATCTTTCAACTAAGACTGACGCCAGTTCAGACTAACGCCGCTGTGTGCCCGCTCTATCTTCGATCTTCGATGTCGTTCAGGCAGTATGGTCCCCGACCGGTCATTAGAAACAATTCGATCGTTTAGTCTTCGCTCGTGTTACGAATGCAATGCAAGCCCTAGAGATGCCTAAACCGTAGTATTTTATCTGGTCCCTGCAGGACCGAAGAGAGGTTCTTTAAAAATCGTTTCGAAAAACAAAACATTACATTATAATCAAGTTTTAGGGTTCCATACCTCAGTCGCTAAAACGGAACCCTTTTTAAAAACAACAACGCACAACCTAAACCGCTGGATCTAGAAAAGCAAGAAAGATTGATCGATACAGAAAAAAATATGAAATTTCACCTCCAAATTTTATTTT
This sequence comes from Mamestra configurata, assembly GCA_002192655.3. Lineage (NCBI taxonomy): Eukaryota > Metazoa > Arthropoda > Insecta > Lepidoptera > Noctuidae > Mamestra > Mamestra configurata. The sequence continues at coordinate 7,651 of NDFZ01000872.1, read as the reverse complement.
AACTCTCCTGACCATCTGTGTGTTAAATCTCCTCTGTGCTCTTATATCTTTTTATTCCTTCTTTGTTTTTAATGTATTTTTTATGTTCAAGTACATACATAAAATAAATAATTATATGTTGAATATTCGTTTTACATAATCGACATTTATACCGATTGAAAATACCATCGGGCACAAGGCTTGAAGCCCTAAAAGTTCGTACTATCCACGTCTGTAAACGAAAAATATGATGCATCAGAACGCTCACAGGGCCTGCTATATTTCCCAATACGTTCAAAGCAAGCCTTTGAGCCGTTAGCTAATCAGGCAGGTAAGCCTACGACCCTCATGCCACGTTACACTGAATGGAGTCTGCCTGACCAATGCACTGTCGACATGTTCCGGTATCCTTTATGTCTTTCGAAATCCTCATTTATGTTTTCACTATTTGAACAGAGGTGTCTGATGGTAGGGCTTGTTTCTCGTCCTCCAAATAGCCACTAAATACCGAAAATTAAAAAAGGGAAATAATTTGTACCGAATTACCTGCCGAGTAAATTAACGGGTACTTAATCGTAGATGGTGGTGAAACAGGCCACTAATATTATAAACTAGTTGTCGCCCGCGGCTCCGTCCGCGTGAATGTCGAAAATTATCCCAAGGGAACATACTCCCGGGATAAAAAGTATCCTATGTGTTATTCCAAACTATAATCTACCTCTATGCCAAATTTCATCAAAATCCATTTAGTAGTTTTTGCGTGAAAGAGTAACAAACATCCATCCGTCCATCCATCCACACTTAAAAACTTTCGCGTTTATAATATTAGTAGGATGTGAAAGTTTGAATGTTTGGTATTTTATCCCGGTAGAACGTTCTTCTAAACTTCTAAATAAAGTTTCCCCTTTTTCTCGTGGGGGTGGGCACTAAAATACAACAGAACTATAATTACTACGATCCTTAAATTCTTCTTTTTCAAAATCAAAAATCAAAAGTCATTTATTCAAATTAGGCTGAGTGCCAGCACCTTTTGAACGTCAAAGGCCGCCCGTCACCACTTCCTAGTGTTTTACCTGGGAAAAAGAAGTGGTGCAACAAACTCCCCAGCAAGATTGCTTCGTTTATGTTCATAAATTTGGTCATACACACACGCTGTACGTTCTTCGGATTATTTCTAAACACCACGCGGGCGGAAAAAATACAACAAGGAACAGTTCGTGGTCGATAAACTTCATAAGTAAATCAAGAGGTACACTACCCGCCCATCCTCTTAGACACATCCTAAGCCGACCTCAACAATCCGAACCTTCCCCTCTTTAGATACCACAACAAAGGCAAAATTAATAAAACCCGGAGCACACGATAAACTAAACATCAAAACACAAACTATGTACAGAACCCCGAAAGGCAACTCCCCACTAATGGAGCTGGTCAATTACTTAAGACGGGGGAAACCGGATCATAAATCCGGGCTATCGATCAAAGTTCAGCCGTGTCCGGCCCGGTCAAACGTGTCCGGTAGGTATTGTGAGTATACGGAGGTCGTGAAGCAAGATACTGCAGAAAATTAACGTTTACACTATTTTATTTACTTCAAAAATCGTCTTTTTTGACGTCACTGTTTTCATGCAGACCAAATTACTAGTTCGAAACTTTTAATTTTTTGTCGGTTCAGTTGTAGAAATCCCGGTGTCACGTCTTGTTCTTCAGGGTTATATATTGTTTATAATTCGCAGAGTATTTTCTACAACGCACTAGTGACCTACATTAACTTTGTGATTAAATATCTGAGTTTCCTATCTCCTTAAAACCTTCAGAAAAATTAACGGCAGATTCTTATCACGCACTTTGACCATTCTGTGGTTCTTTTACACTTTCCTGTATTGTGTTCATACGCTCTGTGGTTGATTGATTCGTTAAGTAAAAGGTTATTTCTAGGTCAGTGTGGTGTGTCATGATATCGCTTTATCATGATGAAGAATCGAGGAAAATAGCAATACACACGGCCAGTTGAACAAACCGAGGAAGCTGGTTTACTGAACTGGAAAATCTGTTTCAATTTTCCTGAAAAGGTAAAAGAAAGTCAGCCTTTTTCCTGATATAGTCTGGGTATTGAAAACCTATTTATTTAACTAGATTATAAAACCGGTTAAAAGCTGTTTTCTTAATGTCTGTTTTTTTCATGCAAGAAAAGGAATCGCTATTCATTCTTCATGACGTCAGGCAAATTATAGTGTCAGTCATACACTATAAATACCTATGTGTATTTGATTGATGTTTGTGACAAACTATAAGGACGTGACTAAATAATCTACTTCTAAGTCTCCTTCAAAATTATCCCCCAGCCTTTCACGTAATCACTTATTATAATAATCAACATAACTATCTTATTACACGATGTGAAATTAATAACAAAAATTCCACAAATTCTCGGGTACCTTTTCGCCCCGCGGTCGCTTCGGCCACAACTGCCGGCCGTCGACGACTATGTCAAAAATGTTGCCCAAGACATTTACTGCAGCCGAACTTGGGGAAAAGGGGGTGTGAGCGGGGGTGGGGTGACCGCATGTATGAAGTAGTAATTTTCGATAGTTCATACGATAAATATTCAAGTATTTTTTTTAGGTTTTCACGGTCTAAATTTAGTGAGGAAACAAAAGTCGCCTGTTATATGTAAGTTTTTTTTGCTTTAAGTTGACAAATCATTTATTATTTTTTTATTAATCAGTAAAAACACTGAACAAAAGGTGGACTTAATGCCTTAGACATTTTCTACCAGTCTTTACTCATATATATTTAATTTTTGTATTATAATATTATTACAAGATGTAACAAAACACGTGGAAATCTACTCGTATTTAAAAAAATACACATAATTACAATTTTATTTCTGTTTACGTTATTGGTTAAATAAAACCAAAACACGTGTAGAACACACTTTTGAGGGTGAGTAACCCTTTAGGGCTCTATACACGGAAAGGTCGAGGTATGCACTTGATGATTTTGATTAGACACGTTTGTGGCTTCAATAAAAGCTTTGTTTATATTATGGGGCAAAAGGGTTCTCATGGGGGCGCAGCGAACCAGCATAGTTTGTGTAAATACAAAGGAGATTTTCCAGTTTAAGTACCCTCCCTACTTTATTTGTGTTAAATAAATAATCTGTCGACTTCTGATTCTTACGAAGAGGTAATCTTTCCTTATGAATTCAGGCGAGAAGAAAAGTCGTTCGCGATATTTTTAGTATTTGTAAAGGTTTTTGAAGACTTCTTGAAAGGACTTCCTTTCAACCTTTTTTATGGACACTCAGATCGCTCGTTAGGTCTCAATAGCTCTTTAACGCGAAGTTACATCAGTACCTACAATACACTAAAAATATTAGGTTTAGTACCGCAACTATTCATCTCAAAACTACAAATTTAATCACCGTAGCTGATCCGAAATAAGCAATAACTACAAGATTAAACGCAGGTACCATCGGATTACAATAATTTACGACTCGTCCTACGACCCGTACTTCAGATAGTGAGGGGAAATACATTATTCGGAACTTAAAGTTCGGATACTCCCGGCTATTATTTATTTAAGGCCGAACTGCGGATAGTTCGCGGCAACTTTCGTCACTTCCGCACAGTTGGGAGGCACAGTTGTAATTTTCTTGTTGTGACTCTTCTTATTTAGTTCGAAGTTGCGGATAAACTGTGCTAGGAATACGATTGACTTGGTGTTGGGAGATAAATCTGGAGCGGAGCTTTTTATGTTTGTTTTCCAATGAATTTCAGATTGTGGGTAGATCGTATTTTCTTTTGATTAGGTTCTAAGACGGTTTTAAGATTGTCTGGAGACAGACAGGTTAAGTGCTTTTTAGTGTCGTGGGTTTCGAGATACATTATTTATACCTGAACAATTTGAGTAACGTTTTTCAACTGATAACTCGACAATGCTTGAATTTGTCATACTGGTTTTATGTTATCTACATTCTTTAAAGGCTTAAAATACATTAGCATTCCTAACAATATTTAGGAACTGCAATCTAAAGGCACTAAGAAAATAACTGACGCAGTGCTGGTTTTAGAGACAAATTGAAAAGCTTCGAGTGCTCATGATAAAATTGCTTAAACATAACAGTCGCACACACCCTCGTAACAAGAACAAACTTCTCAAAATGACAAAACAACACTTCCTCTCATGAAATAACGACAAAGAAACAAAATACTATACAAATATTTTCGTTTCTCGCTATCTCGAGTAGGCAGCCCTCACCTGGCGTCCCGATCAAAACGCGAGCGTTTCGAGAATCAATCGAGAGAGAAAAAACCTCTCCGATAGTATAATGGAATCGAATTATCACCGAGATGAAGACGAGACGGCTATAGGGCTGTCTAAACAGACGTATCCGCATTTTTCTATTTTTGTTCCATTCCTATCGGATTAGTGGGATATTTTTTCAAGTTGCGGATATACGATGCCGCACTAGCGTCGTGGGGTGTGGCTTACTTATTTAAACAAGGGGATTTTTTAGAGGTTTTAGAAAAGCGTATTGTCTTGTGTTTAAGTAAGTAGTAAAAGATTATTAAAGCCAGAACATANATCGGATTAGTGGGATATTTTTTCAAGTTGCGGATATACGATGCCGCACTAGCGTCGTGGGGTGTTACTTACTTATTTAAACAAGGGGGTTTTTTCAGAGGTTTTAGAAAAGCGTATTGTCTTGTGTTTCTAGTACTTAATAGTAAAAGATTATTAAAGCCAGAACATTAGTTATATTGGCAGGTCACTTCATGTTCACTTTACATACATTTTCGCGGGAAGTTCTTGACAAAATAGCACTACAATATTTTTCACAACCAAGTCTAAAAATGCCGTTCCAAATGCATAAATAATTTTCAATTCCTACTCTTTTTCGCAGACAGCCCTACACAAAAAGGGGGGGAAGAGTAGATAGGATAAAAGTCTGTAATTCCATTGTGTTCGATAACAATCGCAAGTATCGAATTGTGTGTTTGTTCATGCCCCCTTCCTCGACGCTGTAACGAAGACGGTTATGGCAACTTTTCTGACCAGCAACAGGTTCTGTTGATTATGTTATTAATTCTTATTGACTGCTATCTTGATCTGTTGGCTACGAGCCTGGGATGCTGGGGCAGATGTGTCACTGTGATGTTTGTGGAATGTTTGGCTGGGTCGTGTAAGGTACGAGTAATGTTGGAGATATTTGTTTACAAATACTTATGGGAATAGTTTGAGATCTGCCGGTTCTGGTGGATTATTGTATAATGCTTCTTTGAATTGAATTAACAGATAGATAAAAGTATATAGCACTATTTGCAAATGTATTTATATTTATGCTTAGGCGACCTAAGTAGCATTAACGATGTATGTACATAATTAAACGGTTGTAAAAAATAAATAGATGCAGCTGCACTTAAATATTTGTTTGTTGTTTTATATACACATTATTAATTTATCAGCTTTTAAATTTCGGTTTAAACTTTTAATAAGTTTCACGCAACATTTAATTGGATAACAGAGATATACGAATCGGAAACCAATGCGTTAATACGATTATAAATTAAATTATGCCACAAAATAGTAACTTTATACCTTCAACATCGGATGTTATAATTGTATTTTATAATAATAAAGCGCATTGATTTCCTGTGAAAAGGCAGAGCGTATAATCTATCTGAAATTATTTACATTAAAAATATACAGGGTTTAAAAGAAATAACAGAAACCCAGAAAGAGGTCATTGTACTCCTCATTATGAACGACTTTTGCTATGGAATCAACATTGAAATTGCGAAATAAACTCAGCTATTTACATTTGGTCGAGTTATGCAAACTTAAATGTATGGGGCAGTTGAAACTTTTTTGGTGTTCATAAAGATGAGTAATTCAAGGTGTCCCCTTTTTCAAGTTGTGCGTTATTCTTGGCACACCTTGATCCAAAGTGACCAACCAAGTTTCGGTTCCACTCTGTATAAAAATACAGAATAAAATTATGCGCCAAGCCATAAAAGGTGAACATATAATATAAAAAATAAAACATATAAAACGCACTTACCCCGCTCAATGTTTTGATATTGTGTAAAGCGTCTTGGGCTTTCAACGCCGCTTTGCGAGTGAAAAACGTCACAAAACAGCACCCTGTAACAGAAGCGCACACGTACATAACATGACATACACACGACATACAGGGGGTTGCCTACGACACACCTTACTTCAGACAAACTATACATAGAAAACATCAAAACAACTATGATAAAACTACAACATAAACCTACCTAACCTGTTGTTTATTGAAAAGTCTTCCGATGTTAAAATATTCGATAGTGCCGAAGTAGGAACAAAATTTTCATGTCCATCTTGCGTTTGCTAAAAGCTGGTCAATTTATCTGGGAACAGGGCCCTACTATGAAGTCTCAAAACGATCTTGATTCCGCTCTAAGAGGGAGACGGAGCAATACATAACACTATAGCTTTTACATCATCGGAATTGGATGGCATTAGCACGTCAAGAAGGGCAACAGTACGCAGGGGTGAGCCTTAATGTTCCCGAATTAAGAATTTGAATTTGATTATTTGTCAAATTCTATTTTAGCTTGAAAACCTGCCAAACTTTGGTATTAAAGTGGGGTTTGACATGTTCTTAACTACAAATGCATAATTCAGACACCGGCCCTTACTTTGTATGTCGAGCAGATATTATTTGACAGTTATAGGCAGATTAAAAGTGAAGTCTACATATATTTTTTAAAACAAATAAACCTCGATATTTCGAGACTGCCATAAAGTGAAAAGCTAGGTGCATTTATAAAGCACACATTTGCATTTCAATTAAAAACCTATTTCGAAGTTAGGAGTTTTTATCTGAAATAAGGTGTGAAACATAAAAAACATTGTGAATCAGTAAAAGCTCTATGAACGCACAGAAATCACTCATCGCAAGCTTAACAAACAAAACCTAGATTATATACATAAAATTTTACAGCACTATTTAGCGTATTCTTTTAGTTTGACGATATTCAGTTTATCAATTGATTTGCATGAAGCCTTTATGTAGACAAACTGCAAGCTGTTTTCCTATAGAAATTTGAAAATTACGGTGTTTATATGTACATTGCATTGTATACATTGCAATATTTGCATTTTTGTGAAAAGGAGGGTTATGTAGTTTTCATCAGTGTGGTGTCAATATGACATTGCTTTAATTTCTAGACACATACACAACATTTTCTGACACCTACCGAAAGGCCAAAAGCTCTCCTACAATTCAAACTAAGAATGTCACCTATTTCAAAGACATCAAGTCTCATATTCGAACACTAACATTTTTAAATTATAGGCGACAGTACAGCACAGTACAGTATTTACTGCACAAATTCTTATTCTGTTGAATGATCGACAGGCCATTCTACGTACGTCAGACTAACACGAGCATGGCGTGCTTCTGCTAACGAGTTCGTGTTATAAACTGTTAATTGTGACACGAACACTGTTTACTTATTAAGAACATATATGGCACACCGTTTGAAGTGTTATAAAAGTCGAATAAAAATAAAAATGTAGCATTATTCAAGTCTCTGTCAGAGTCTGAAAAATGTAAGTAGTTCAATAAGGTATTTGACTAGTATGAAATATCTAAATGAATTAATACTTATTTGTTTGA
>NDFZ01000871.1:0-12061 GCA_002192655.3 Mamestra configurata | reverse complement strand
TGATCACGTGTTTTATTAACCGACTTCAAAAAAGGAGGTTCCCAAGTCAGTGGTATTTTTTTTTGTTTATGTTTGATACCTCATAACTCTTTCATTTATCAAGCGATTTGAAAAATTCTATTTTCATGTGAAATTATATACGTTCCGTATGGTCCGATAGAAATTACATCAAAATCGGTATAGTAGTTTAGTTTTTAAATCAAAATAGCTTGAGAAAATAGATTATCCAAGTAAACGAAATTGCGTATTTTGCTTTCCAGCGGTGTTGTTAGGTTAGCACCATATACTTCAAAATACTTACTAATACTTTAAAACAAAAACTACAAAGTATAAAATAACTTTCATTTCGGAAGTCGGTGTTTTTGGTTGTTTCTTCGAAATTAAAGTTATTTAATACTTTGTATTGTATTTTTTATTTGGAGGTCGGTTGTATTTTTTTGCAAACAGATTTTTTTTTGTCTAGAAAAAATTGAAAGTTGTTGACATGTGACGTACGTTAATTTCATAGCTTTAGTCCTCGTACCGATAACGTTAAGCCGTTAGTCCCGGTTACGGGGTTGTGGAAGTCTGAAAGGCAGCCGCTCCACGTAAAATACTAGTATTCAGCCGAATCCGGTTTGACTGGAAGCGGGCCCCGTGTTACATGCTGACATCTCTTTAATTCGCTACCTACCGACAGAAAAAGGATGACTCATTGTAACGTTACGATCATTTCATCAATGTTTTGTAATGACGTTGTCACGTTAAACTACCGTTGTCCGTGAACCGAATTTACAGACAACCAATTTTTATTTAAAAAGTGATTCTAATGGAACTTTTAATTTACAATGAAAGTTTTTTTTATGATTTTACATTTGTTTTGAATAAAATAAAGATACTAAATCAAAATAACCACTGCTATAATTTCATTAAGTTTGTTATAGTTCTTTTTACAAAATTGTTCAATCGGGCACCCGGGATTACTTATTTATTCAGAAAGGAATGTCCATATTATTTTTTTACGGGCAGAAGTTTAGGCATATAAGCCTCCGATTATCCGATTATTGATTATGAACGATGATCGATGGATTGTATGCATGAAAGAAAAGGTAGAAAATAATAATAATATAATAATATCTTGGGACAACTCACACACGGTCATCCGATCCCAAACTAGGCAGANTCTTAACATGCTTCAAAAATGAATCCCAAATATTTTGACAAAAATTATTGTCGCTGTTAGAGAATAATTTCTCTGGAGTACCTAATGTTTGTTAATCAAACTTGTCTCAGCGGTTGAATAGATTTCGATGAAATAGTAACAGATGGAACAAAGATAGACCTTGACTTGAACTAGGAAATGATGCTTTTGGTCCTGGTGGTAAGGACGCAATCGATAATCATCCGGACGAAGCCGCTAAAAACAAACTTGAAATGAAAAATTAAAGCAACAGGTGCTGAGATTATAAATGGCAAACCATCCTTGGATTGAGATGGGTAGACGATATTGTTGCCATCGCGGGAAGAACCTGGATGAGGCTGGCACAGGAACGTGGGGATTGCACAAGAAACCTCCTCTTTCTCTATTCTATGCCCAGCAGTACCGTAGTACACAAAGGTTCATTAGAAAACCAGCGTCAGACATCATCAGTCTGTCTGACATTTCGCTGAAATGGACCTTTTTAGTGCCGCCGTGAGACACACAATTAGTTCTTAGCATACCTAATTTTTTTTTTTTTTCTATGTACCCTGCGTGTTTCATGTAAGTGCTAAATAAATATTATTCTTTCTTTTCTTTCTTTCTTTCTTTCTTTACCGCATTTTGTGGCCAAAGCTATTCAGGGACTTTTGTTGTTAGGTGTTTGGGACTTTTGATTATTTGTACTTGCTCATCGAATATTGTCGCTGACTGTACCAGAGAATGTATCGTGTGCACACCTCACTGGATTTTCTTTTTGTCAGATGTTCATGGCATTTTGTCGCTGACTGTACCGTCTAACGGGTAGTAAGAACGTGACAAGGGACTTAAAGACGAACTTGGATGTCCCTTAAGGGCTATGGCCATAACTCCATCATATATCCCTTTGCCAAAATCTATAATTTGGTTGGCCAAAATAACACCACAATGAGAAACAAAATCCAGGCGCTAAGTTCTCGAACGTAATCTACCGTCGAATTGTCTAACGAAGCTGAAACTCGAGCGATTCAATTGTCGAATTGTGGTCAACACCCGGTAATACCGACGGCGATGCTACATTAAGCAATATCTCGATTTCGAGTTATGCTGTTTGAACATTGGTTGTCAAAGTTATGAAGTAGGAGAAGACCAAAAGGTACGATGGCTGATGTGGAAGATAATACTCGAAAGGACGTGACTACCGAGATGACGACTAATAGAGGTACGGAAGAAGAAGTACATGTTGCGTATAAAATTGTTTCTTAAGGACAAGAGAATGAGGATCGCTGCCAGTCCGATCTTTCAGCAAAATACAATTATTTTTATTCATATCTATGGCATGTCGACACATATCCTAATATAAAAAAAACCTTCCGTACTACTAGAATAGTATGAGAAAGACACAGTTTTAATCGGAGACCATGGTAACAAACAGCTAGGCTGCGATCACCAACCGAACTCATTAGAACCTCATTGTAGGTTGTTTCTCATTGTATTTTTGACACAGCCATACCCCGCCACTATAAAAGGCCATACCCTTACCCAGCTTAGTAACGGTCAAAAGAAATCCTAATAAGATCCCACACACACAAAAATTTCTAAAAAAAAGAACAAAAGGCATCCCTCGAGCGATTGAAAGGGCCTCTAAATATCTCAGGCCTAATGACTACCCATGCCAGAAATCAGCTAAAATCTTTACATAAAAGATGACATTCTGAAAAAAGGGAGAAACTTAACAAATCCTGGCCCAATCTGAAGGAATAAGACTGTATTAAGGGCAGGCTGAATACTTATCATTTTTAATATCGTCCGTCGTATAAGATCTCTGGAATACCAGGATGTGGCCTAAGTGATAAGATCGAGATTAGTTGATAAACGTTTAAATAAAACATGCCCCAGTTTTGAAAGCAAGATCTAGTCAGTAAATCTGCTTTCATCTCTCTGATTGGTTAAATAAATTAATGACAGCCAAATATCATGTAACGTTGCAAACGGTTCACCCTTGTTTGATAGAACAACGTTTGATATAATATTACTAAATCGAACAACGTTTAAGAAAATCATCACTTTGTATAATATCGTTTCGCACAATTTTCAGTTCATCGAATATTTATTTGCTATAACAACATTTGCGCTAATGATCAAAAGGTATAATGTTCATTTGATGTAATGTTCAGATGTTATAACCATGTATTTAACACTTCACCAAACCTTAAAATATTCTATGCATGGTCGAGGGTGGGCTTGGTCGACGGAGCCCCGCTTCGCGGGGCTCCTACTTCTGGGTGGTTTATAAAAAAAATAACCACGAAGGGGATGGCGGGGTCTATTCGCTCGCTTCGCTCGCTCACACGACCCCGCCATCCCCTTCTAACCTAACCTATCCGAGTCGGGGTGCCCTAAAGTCCAGATTGCATCCAGTTTCTCCTGGTAACAATAGTTGAGGGTGGCAAGTGTATGGGGTATAAAGTATAAAATTAGTGCATTTGAAAATTCGGCGAAATGAAATTAGTTCAAATGAAATTAGTTCAAATAAATAATTACGCTAAATAAAAATTTACCAATGAATTATTCGGTCAAATGAATAATTCTTCGAAATGACTTTATTGCAACTAAAATTCGATTTAGTAATATTATATCAAACGTTGTTCTATCAAACAAGGGTGAACCGTTGCAAACTGCTACAAAGGCGGGTTCCATTTAAAGCAACGAATGCACAGTATCAAAACAAACAGTAGATTTCTTGTGTCAACTACTAATAAAAACCTAAAAAACAAAATTAATAGAAAGAGAAAAGAAAGAAAAATGTTTATTTGGGACTCGCACAAGACAAACAAACTAGTAAAATAAAATTAATAACTAATCAGTTTAATAAAATAATTATCTTTGCGAGGCCGAAATGGTCCCTATCTCAGCTTATGCTGCGATTTCTAAAAAATAAATAACGCAGCGCTGGTATTCTGATAGGGCCAGTCAGTGGTGTCACGGATACACTCACGGAGCATATATAAAAGAAATATACAAATAAAATACTAAGTATAAATATGGGTAAAAATGCAACAATTATAAATATATATGTAAATAATAAGAAACCGGTATATACATACAATAAATAAGCTGACACCCAATAGCCCAGTGCTCCAGCTTCATTTGTCAATATCATAGACAAATGAATAGAGCGCGAGACAAATGAATAGAATTATGAGGGACCAACTGCGCTGATCAGTCAGTCTGCCTAAATTTTTTGACTCAGGTAGCTGCATGCCTACCTACATCATTTAATTTTCTTAACATGTGAAAAGGTGGCATATGTAGGCATGTTTAGTTTGCCTAGTAGAAATGTTACATTCACCAAACCACACTGAACAGGTCGCGTGTCCGTAGGAATGTTAAAGGTAGATAACGCTATGCGTATGCTGCTTTATAAATACCGTAACGCTGTAGACCACAACAAGTGGAGGAGCATGATCCAGAGTAGATACATCATCATAAAACCATGACTAATTTGTGACTGAGGACGATGCTACTTAATCCATCTACCAAGTGTTGATGGAACAGTGAGAATTCATCAGACTGAACAGAACTTTTAGGTTCCCATGTTTACCAGAAAAAGTTTTACCTTTACAAACCAGTGGCCTGTATAACATACTAATTAAATACGTATCTAGAAGCTCCAGTATCTTATCGCTTGTACCAAAAAGGGCAGTAAGGAGGGCAAGGGCGTATCCGCCGCGCACTTTATCAAATCTTTTGTCGGTTCAGAAAAGTTGGAGCGATCAAAGGGCGGTTTTGAATGTTGACATTGAAATCCGGTTCCGGCAGAATGTTTGTTTAGCTAATATTAATTTGTTTAATTTACGGGCTTGGACGTTTGCTTCCTTACCTCGAAACGAGAATAATTTCATGATTGGGGAAATTGGACTGTAATAAATTTCTAGACATTATCATCTCTCACACAATTGAATAGATTGTTGCTTCTTTAGTCTTGTTTATTCTACAACTATTCAGTGCAATTAATAGCTTCATCTCTTTGACTGTCCGAACTTGACAATGCAAAAGTGCCTGTAAATGGTTCAATTTAAATAAATGCTGTGAGTTTTGAATAATTCTGAGTTCTTACAATTCGAATTAGTATGAACGACTTCGGAAAACATGCGATGATTTAACATCTTTCAAAGAAAAAGTGGATAGAGGATAACTCTTGGTAAGAACACGGCTCGCAACGTTTCATGTGGTGAAGGAGCAGATATCCTTATTGTTTTGAGATATAGTTTGACGCTCACCAACTGATGGAAAAAAACTCCCCAGGTAACCTTATACAGTGGTATAAAATCGCCAAAAGGTAGTCAGTTAGAGCAAAATAAAAAAAAAACAAAATCAAAAGTCATTTATTCAAATTAGGTTGAGTGCCAGCACTTTTTGAACGTCAAAGTTCTACATAAAGACAGTCCCCCAAAACGCTCGCCCGTCACCACTTCCTAGTGTTTTAGCTGGGAAGAAGAAGTGGCGCAACAAACTCCCCAGTAACACATCTGTCTATTAAGTTTTAAAAACTTGAATTTAAACAGTAGTATGCATAGTATTTTACAATACATGACACCGAAAAACAAAACATTCAATCTGGAAATCAAATTAAATGAAATTAATTGACAACTGTTAGCTAGCACACTCCATTAAGCCATCCCAAATAGACAAACTCAAGCATTAACAAGTAAACCAAACTAATTATGCCTCCAGGCATAAATAGTGTGCCCACTTACACGTGCAATAGTATCATCTAACAATAGGATTGTGACTGGAGCTACAAGTTATGAACTAGATCCAACATAATCGTAATAATAAACAGTACCTATAGTAGGCGCCAGATAAATGTGGAATAAAGTATATTGACCTTTCCCTAATAACTGTTCATAGGTACCTGAACAATTAAATATGAATCGTTTTTCATTATTAGACAATGTTAAGGATCACGAGAGATGATGATTCGGGACAGCTTTGTGTCATTAATTCCGTTTTTCAAATTAAAAATGTCAATAATTGTAGGTGGGTCAATGACCGTTATTCCACGATTATCTGGCGCCTACTATAGTTTAATGTTATAATAATAATAATAATAATTTTTAATTTTAAAAGCTTCGACGACCATCTGTCGCAGTTGTCGTTGCGCGGTTGGGTAAAAGGCCTGATACAGAAGGCAGTACTCCTCGATACGGCTCGTATTGTGAGGAGGTTCCTTTCTCTGGAGCCCTACCCACCGGTAGCTTGGACCCTGCTACCGACACCGGTGGACTACTATATTTTATATTTTTAAATTGTTTTTCTTTTTGTTACAACTGTTTTCATAAAAAGAAATATTTATAAATGTAAATTTATATTTTAAGAAAATGAAATAAACGAAATAATAATTTAAAAAAATACCATGACCAGCAAGACGACCAGTCGCCAGAGCGAAGAGTGATCAATACATGTCTCGAACCCGTATCAGAAGAAGCCTTTGCCTGGGTTCGAAAAGACAATGTATACGTCTAGCCTTATTCCTCCAATACCGCATATTTTGAAGCTCAAGTCTTCTCTTACAAAAGTGGTTAAAAGAGCGATCAATAACCAAAAATACAGCTGTGTTCGCGAAAAAATATTACCGCTAAGTCCCTAAAGAATAGTTAACCCAATATGTGTCATGCTATCAATTTCAGTTGACCGTGAAAGCTCTCGAGGTGAATGGCCTCTTGACATAATTGCTTTTACTTTTCGTATTTACCTTCATGCTCGTATACTTCCAATTATGACCACTTCCCGTTTGGACCGTTCATTAAATGGTCGCTAAGCGATACATGTTGTCACAGTTAACGCGTGCTACTTGTGATACGGATATTAGGTACTTAGTTTTCAAAGAGTGTGTGAACAGGTTTTAAAGAATTTTCAAATATGTCCGACTTGAACACCACAAAATCTGCCTTGAAATATCCGATTTAATCAATATTTATATAGTTATAATAGCCCGCCATCAAAACGGTTTGATTACAAGATTATAAAGTGTATTTCGAAAAAATTACAACGTGATTTATTGTAAACTAGCTGTTGCCCGCGACTTCGTACGCGAATATCCCGTTTTTTCCCGTTCCCGTAGGAATTTCGGGCAATCCTCTCGTAGCACGGAGTGTAGGGAAGCTACCAAATTTCAGCTTTCAGGAACGGAAGAATTTAACACAATTTGATTAATAGTACTCATAATAGCCCGTTGACAGCTACTTATATTTTTTGTATAACTGGCTCGTGTTTAATCACTAACATCTTACTTGATGGTAAGTGATGAAAAAATCAAGAATGGTTTGCACTCGCCTAGAAGTAAACACACTCAAGATTGGAATACCTTAAAATATTCTTCCCATAACCTCAACACTCGGCATCGGATTCCAAAATCTTGACTGGCCGCCAATTTATGCGAGTAATTCTGTGGTTCCTATAAATAACAGTACCGATAGAATGATATACAGACTCTCGCTGGTCTGAAAGGGATTAGCATCCTCCATTTTGGGCTATAAACAAGACGAATGGCACCACCAAAAGGGCTAGACTGATTTGTTTGGCTCTGGCTCTCTGATGATCGACAGTTGTGGGCTAGATTAAGATTTTCAAGTCTCGGACGGTTGTAGTCTAATTTAATTTGGTGTTGAATTCCTGTTTGTTGTTATATGTAGTGGAGAGGATAGTTTTTATAAAGGGCAATATGGCAGACTTGATTTTATGCGTGATTGAGGCCCAGTTTTAGGTGATACAATTGTCAAGAATTAACAAGAATTAACAAGAATTGAAGAAGCCGTCAAATGCGACGTTCCTTTTTTTATTTGAGATGGATTTGCTCTTGACTCTAGTCTAGGTCAAAGCTGACAGAGGCAAAGTCGATGATGGAGCGAGCTTACCCAGAAGTAGCCTGTTCACTCTAATTTTGAAGAGATTAGAGATTAGATGTTTACCTGCTGTGTAAACATCTATTTATATAATAAATTTAACACCGAATTTTATAACAACAAAATTGGCTACCGCATATGAGTTTATAAGAAAATGTACGTTGATATTTCACCGATGCGATACATTTTAATACATTGGGACTATAAACTACCTTTTTATTAAGCCCGCATAGACTGCCCGCATGCGGGTAGCATCAACTAACAATTACATCTATCACAAAGACGTTTCGAATCAACCAATCAGCTCTGACATCAGCACAAACACTGTACATGTCGGTGCCACTGCAGCCAATGAGAACAAAGACACATGACGCGACTCCGGCGATTGTCCAATGACAGTCCTTTCTTCCGTTAACGCTTGTGACAAATTGCGACGTAGCAGTTCATGGAGTACGGCGTTTTGATTTAGGTCTCACTATGTGTACTGGGTGATGAGCACACAGTAACAAGGGGTGAAACAGTTTAGAAATATGTATGACGATATTGCTAATGTAGAGTTAGGTAGAGTTAGCGAACTTATTGCTGAAAACAAACATGCGGGGCAGTCTTTGGGGATTGCCGATAGAAGTGAAAGCTAAGTAACTTGTGAATTGTATCGTCGAACTATTAAATTATTATTTTTGAATTTGGTAAGCGTTCGGTGACGATGACGCGAGTTCCATAATTTTTTTTTTACCCAAAAAGTGTCCATATATATGTCACCGGAAAATGTCAAACTCCGTAAGATTATAAAATGACTTGAGAGATTGTAAACTCTCGAAAAATTGTCAACTGAACATTTGGAATACATTTTTACCCATCACAATTTGACATATACACAGTATACATATAGCTCATGGAAAGCTTTCGGTGACGATGACGCGAGTTCCATGATTTTTGTTAACCCAAAAAGTGCTCAACGCTTCTAAAGTAGTTTTCACTTCAAAAATCGAGAATCATTTATTCAGGTTGAGAATCAGCACTTTATGGTCCCTTAAAAGTCACTACTATCGTGTTTTAGCTAATGGTGCAACAAATTCCTCAATGCAATGTCTTTAATACGTTTCAGATAAGTTATCTACAACCATTGATTGAAAAAAAATGGCGTTAATTGAAATAATTAAGCCTGCGAAACATCATCTATCACTACATTCAAAAGAAGTTTTTTACCGAGCTTAGTGACGAAATTGATGATATATAATATGAACTTGATACTCAACTGTTTATGGCAATAAACAAAAAAAGTTAAAAGCAATGTGACAACTTTTTCCCGAATATTATTACATCTCTACATATTGTAAATATGTGAGTACCATGTCCCTTACTAGCAAACTTAATTTTATCTCTGCTGGTATTGCTTTATTGTACCTATAGTATATAAGTGTGTGCTGTATATTAGTGTAATGTTGGATGCATTGTGCTCACATAATATAATCAATTGATCAATGTACCTATGTATACAAAATATTGTAAAACTTATATTTGAAAAGAGTAACTATGGAGTTTCTTGTCCGTTCTTCTGCATAAGAATCTACTTTTTGCGAATGGACAACTAGAGTCACTTATATTTTAATTTTAAACTGTAAATTTGATGTTCAAAAGTGCCTTTTCTGTCTAGTTGAAATAAATGAATTGACTTTGACTTTGACTTTGATTAAACTTCCCTTCTGTGAACTGAAATCTCTCCAAAACAAAAGTAAAAAAGCTAAAGCTACATATAAGTAAACAAGTCTCCCTAACGTTAAAAACCTCTGCTCAGTACTTTATTTTTTTTTAAATTTAATATGGGTTTGCTCTTGACTCTAGTCTAGGTCATAGATGACAGAGACAAAGTCGACGATGGAGCGAGCTTACCCAGAAGAAGCCTGTTCACTCTAATTTTGAAGAGATTAGGGTTGTAAGCGTTCGGAAACACAGACGCAGGCAGAGAGTTCCACTCCGTACTTATTTTGTACGTCTCTCTCCTTGGTCAGAAGCTATCTAAATATTCCAGTATCCCAGTGCAAAATACGGCAAAAGCCAACAGTTTTCAAATTAAAATAATCACGCTCTGCTTTCTCGGCAATTTACAAGCTATTCATTAATTCCCTTTTAACTAAAATTTTAGTAATTTGAGATTCAAATTGGTCGATTATTTTGAATCTTTTACTTTTTTCAATCTTTATCCAGTAGTGCTATTCTCTAAAAAAAACATCTTGGTGAAGTGAGTGTGAAGTGAAATCTCATTCCACGTTTTTAGGGATTGACAGCTAACTTCACTGAAGTTTTCACTGTGAGATATTTACAGAATCGCCCAGCCAATGGCTTTAATTAATGTGAAGTGAGCTGTCAATCGATAGCTTTAGATGGAATGACAGTTCACTTTAAGCTTACTTGATCTAAGATTTCAAGGTGGGATGTATACCAGTATACAGAATAGTACTGCAAGTATATAATGAATACTTTCACATCAGCTCAAACGCTTTATCTCTGTCACCTTTATCTATACTAATCTATTTACTAATATAATAAAACTGAACAGTTTGTTTGTTTGAACGCGCTAATCTCTGGAACTACCAGTCGGATTTGGAAAATTATTTTTGTATATGATAACCACATTCATGAGGAGTGCTATGAGCTATACGAGTACGGGAAATTCTCACGGAAAAGGGGATAAAACGGGATATGCGCGAACGAAGTCGCGGGCAAAAGCTAGTCAAAAATAAAAAGTAAAACTCAGCCAAAAACGTGTCTTAATCGAGAAAGCGTAATATCTCATATACAGCGATTGAGCGGCTAAAAATTGTATTTTTCTATGATTCTAATTGAGACATAGGTACTGACTTTCTGTGACACCTATGTCACTATGGCCTTGATCTAATTATTGACCGCACAGTGCTTTGTCCCTTTCCATTGAGCGGCCCATTTCGTGAGAATATCGTTTAGTCCGTTCTCCTTGTCTATGTTTTAGATCAGGGGTTCCCAACTACTGGTGGTCCGCGAGTGCCAAAATATGGCCCGCGAAAGGTTTCAATTAAAATTATTAACCTAAAAATAAAGTTAATGCCAACTGATTTAAGCTTTTTATCGATACTCATTACTTTTGGTTTCAAAGAATATTCATGCCATATGATTTAAGTGTTTTTTGGAATAACATACTTTACTTTTCTTCTTGATTTCTAGTCCCTGATAGCAGCAAAGCAATCAAAGTGATCTTGTGTCATATTTATGAAGGTTGGGAGTCTCTGCTTTACAGAAGAAATTAATATATAAAGGGGACAGGGCGCACGGCGGGCCTCCAGCCAGGGCTTACTTACGAACTAAGCGACCACACGCTTAGGGCACCCCTGTGGGGTACAGGTCTTGATTTAGGGCGTCGTTAGGGGGAGGACAGTTAGGGACGGGCTGGATCGAACTAGACGTCTGTTGTTTGTTTGACGCCATACATTGTATCTTCACAGCGCCCTGTCCGCGCGCTGTCAACGCGCCCTGTCCGCTTTGTTATATTAAGTCCCTAAGTAGGATTAGGTGCGGTTGGCTGCGTAGTGAATCAGGTGCTAGTTACAAGCGTAAGCTACTTATAAGATTTGGGATTATATTCGGGTAATTATCTGTGTGGATGATATTAGAAGAATGGAGTCATTGTTTCCTAGATGCATAAGTATCCTTGGATTGAGATGGGTAGACGATATTGTTGACATCGCGGGTAGAACCTGGATGAGGCTGGCACAGGAACGTGGGGATTTGCACGAGAAACCTCCTCTTTCTCTGTTCTATGCTCAGCAGTACCGCATTTTGTGGTCAAAGCTATTCAGGGACAGGTGTTTGCGACTTTTGATTATTTGTACTTGCTCATCGAATATTGTCGCTGACTGTACCAGAGAATGTATCGTGTGCACACCTCACTGGATTTTTATTTTGTCAGATGCTCATGGCATTTTGTCGCTGACTGTACCGTCTAACGGGTAGTAAGAACGTG